>PVJH01004528.1:0-27198 GCA_004026705.1 Nesogale talazaci
AACTGGGCTCAAGCATAAGGTCAGTTGAAAGGATGGTGCAGAATGGGAAGCATTTCTCCCTGTTTTCCATAAGGTCCTTATTAGTCAGGACTGACTCAATGACACCTAACCAGAAAAACAACCAGAGTACCAAGAAGCATGACTTAGCTAAATTGACACATATTTTGTGGGGAGTGTAATTCAATCCATGACAATCCATATATTTAATAAAATCTGGATATCATCTGCTAGTTGACTTTAAATGCAACAAATATCAAATAAGAAGTCAAAGTAAGATATTAATGAGAATCTGGGAATAGAATGGGAGTAGAATGACATTAAAGCCAGCTACTTGTTTTCTTCAGTAAGTTTTTTAATTTAATATCAAATATTCCTTGTTCACAATTAAATGATATATCATAATAAATTTTCATCGGTCCCTTGGTATTTTTCATTTTGACACAGAACTGAATCTTAATGCTTATTTTTATAGAATAAATCACTCTGTCAGTTACATGCTGGGATCTGCAGACTTGGTCAGTAGCAGTTTTCCTACTGCTATTTTTGTTTTCTTAGAGATTTCATATTGAACTTTGTCATCCTGGTCAGTACCTTGCTGGGAGACTTCTAAGTCAGGCATAACTATTTGAGAATAAGTTGAAGGGGCTTATCTTTTTAAATTATCAGTATTACTTAGGTAAAAAAGTTTTCCCATCAAACACAGCAATTAATCACTAACAAATATGTGAGGCGTACCACCCCAAAACCAGAATTGTGCTGCAGGAGTGGAGTTTTCATAGTATGCATTTTTCCATTAGGCAAGCATCCAGCAAATTTCTCTGAGTTAGTGCGCCCAGTGGCGTCACCTGAGAAGGTTCTTTCTGGTCACAGTAAACTTTTTTCATAAAAGCAGTTTCACTCAAATTTCATTTTTTGTGATGGCCAATTTAAAGGAACAACTTGTAACTGAAATTTTAATCTCCTGCTTGTTTGGGTGGATGGGTGGGTGACTAGGGGGGATTGTTGCAGATATTGGTGTGATGTTGAACACAGCTTCCATGGACAAAGGTGAAATGGTGATTGATGACAAATCTCGTTGTGGACATACTCCAACTTTCTGAATGGACACAAATGTTGATTCTGTGCATTTAAAGTTCCTTCCACCAGGTCAAACTCTTGTTAGTCAAGCTTTCTATTTAGAGGTTCTGGAAAGATAATGTTACAGTGTGCAACAAAAAAGGGCAGATTTGTGACTGATGGGGGGCTGGTTTTGCCACCAAAACAAAGCAGCTGCTTACACTGCCATCTCACTGTGCCAGCTGTTGACAGAAACAGCATTCCTTTCTGGCCCCACACACCTTATACACCTGACCTCACTTTGTGTGACTTCTTTTTGTTTCTGCGAATGCAGAGGAACATGAAAGGTCAGTCATTTGAGGACAGAAAAATGGTGAAGAGAAAGACGTGGGCAGTGCTGTCAGCCATCCACACAGATGAGTTTGAAAAAATGTTTCCAAGAATGAAATCACAGATTTGACAGATATGCTAAGTGTAATAATGGAGAGTACATCGAGGTGATATGGTGAGTTTGTAAAAAAAAATTTTAAATACATAGCTTTGAAAAAATGCTAAAATTTGGGGGGTACCCCTTTGTGTTAATTATTCTTTGAGGAAGTTTTAGTTTCTTTCAAGTTCCTGAGGTATATTAACCAAGATATGCTAAATTATGGTGCAATAGTGGAAAAAGGAAATGTGAATAGTTCAATATAACAAATATATATTTCCTGTACATGGATGTGATGATGGAGGAGTTTTCTTCTCAAGAACTGCTCAAGGATTTCCGGCTAACAGAGGAGCCACTATTCTGAGTATCTCTAGCCACAGAGTCAGAACGAAAAAGACACAGCAAATATATCACACAGACTATTAAGTATTCTGCTCCTGAAATCAGATATGCGGCTCTACCCCTCCACCCAAAAAGATTTTTTTTCTCCAAAGTCATTTGATTTTTTTACAAAACAGCCTTATCACCTTCAAAGTACTTTCCATTACACTTAATACATTTGTCAAATCTGTGATTCTATTCTTGGAAACTTTCATCTGTTTTTATGGCTGACAGCACCGCCCTTTATTCCGTCAGTTCTTCTACATCTTCAAATCATTGTGCTTTCGCATCTCTCTTCATTCACAGAAGCAAAAAGAAGTCTCAGAGCGAAGGCAGGTGAATAAGGGGCATGGGACAGGAAAGACATGCTGCTTTTTGACAAAAATTGGTGCCCTGAGATGACTGTGTGAGCAGGTGTGTTGTCTTGTTGTTAAAACCAGCCCACTGTTTGCCACAGATATGGCATGTTTTGCTGCCCACTCTAATGCAATCTTTTCAGAACCTCTAAATAGAAAGCTTGAATAACAGCAGTCTGACCTGGTGGAAAAAAACTCCAAATGAACAATGAGCTGACATTTTCATCTCCTTTGCAAGTTGATGGATGTCCAGAATGAAAGTTGTCATCAATCAACATTCAACCTCTTCTACAAATAGAAAACTACTTGCACGCTTGACTTTCCCCCACAGAACTGTCCTAGTAAACTATGTTCAACATCACAACTGTTTCTGTGGCATTTTTTCCGTACAGGAAACAAAATTTCACAGCTGCATGCTGTTCTCTTAAATAGGCTATCACCCAAAAAATGAGGTTGGGGTGAAAAACTGCCTTTACCCAAAAAAAGCGCCACTGTGTGCAGAGAACAATATCCCATGTGAAGCCTATTGTTGCACTAACTCAGGGCAAGTTGCTCAATGCTGACCTAGCTTGAAAAATGTGCCCTACAACAGTTCTGCACTGCACAGAGCAATTCAGAGTTTTTTGTTTGTTTGTTTGTTTTATTCTCATATGCCACATTTGCTCATAATCCTTTGCTCAAATATAATTATATAGTTCCCCAAAACTACAAAGGTAGCGGCAAATACGATTCTATAATGGGAACAAAAAGAAAAGGCAACTCAAATTATTTGCAGAGGAAATTAACTACCACACCAACTTTTACCCCCAATCATTTTAATTCCGTTTGCCACCAGAATGTGTCTTAGTGTGTGTGTTGGTGGGTGGGTAGAATTTTTACCTTATTCTCCTGATCTGTGGTCTATGATGTCTTCATCTGTGTGTCAGCTGTTATTCGATAATCCTATTTTTGAAGAAATATTGATAATGTGCAATAACAATTCTATAAATATCACATAAGTGGTCATGGTGTATATTATGTTAAGTTGGATGTTTTTAATGGAATTTAAAATTTGATTGAACAAAAAATGCTAAATTGACTAGGAATCCAAGATAAAGAATCACAAATAAATCCATTCTATAAGTAAAGACTGTTCCCCCATACCAATATATAGAAATAGGGTATTGGGCAGGATCACAAGACAGAATTTCAACGTCAGAAAATAAGCAAATAATAGAAGTACTGAAACTAAAGGACAAGGAATAAGCTTAATTAACAGAATTAAGGAAAGAACTTAGAGGCTGGGACAAAACCAAGAACTACACCAGCAGCATAATCAAGGTGTTGTGATTTGTGGAGGAACTGAAACATAGTTCCCAAATATTTTTTGATTCTGAATGTACTTAAAGATCTGAGAAAGTGGTGCAAAAGCCATCCCCACTGTGTTAACTTAAATGTAGATAGAGTACAAAACAGATGACCTCCACCCAAAGCAGCAAACTCCAATATCTAACAGGTACTAGGTAAAAATAACCAATGTGTGGAGCTGGTCTGCGAAAGGATGATAGGTGCTAAAATCATTGACTCAAAGTGACCCTAGAGACCAGAATAGAATGGTTCCCTAAGCTGCAAATCTCTACAGAATCAGAAAGCCTCGTCTTTCTTCCATGAAGTCACTGGTCAAGGTAAACTGCTGACCTTGTAGTTAGCAGCCAAGTGCAGAGCCCACTATGCCATCAAGGTTTCTTTGATAGGAGCTAAGTCCTACGATACAATCCGGTATGACAACTGCCTGCTACCATTGCCTTTTAAAGCTTGTGAAAATCAAGCAAATTCTATCTGTTGCTTGAACAACCCACCATCCTTACCCTGGTCCTTCTAAACCTGTCCAACTACCTTATTTTATATTTTAACCTTCTTCTTATTTTCTACTATATCTTACAGAAGCCACCATTGAACAAAATGCCTCTAAACTTCTTGCATTCCCCCACTACCTTTGAACCAAGGGCTTTGATTGTTCTGGATTATTTCTCTGTTAATTTTTATACTGGTTCTTTTCGGCTCACCTGACTCCTAACTAATTTTTCTTTAAGTCATTTTATTGGAGGCTCATACATAATTTTTCACAATACATAAATAAGCATACTGTGTCAAGCACCCTCACATGTCCACTTCTATTATCATTCTCCAATTGTCCCCCTTTTCCCTTAAGCCCCTAGTATCGACTTTTCCATCCCTTCCCCTCTTCCCCTGCCCTCTCCTCCCCACCAACCCTCAATACTTTATACATTTTTATTGTTCTGTCACTGCCCGATCTCTCCCCCAACCCACTCCCCTGATGCCCATCCTTCAAATAGGAGCTCATGTGTATATCCTTGCCATTGGTTCCGTCTCTCTACCCCACCTTCTCTTTATGCTTCCAGCCTCTCCAATCTAACCATTGGCCCGAAGGGGCCCGTCCATCTTGGTTTCCCCATATCTCCAGCTCCCCTCTATACTAGTGTACCTTCTTCAGCCCATCTGGATTTCTAACCAATTGTTTAACCTGACCACCCTAAGCCTAGCTTGCTGCTTTGCATCTGACTTCATGTTTGTCCCATCACTTAGTATTGCCCAATTACTAAAACATTGCTTTACAATGAGTTCTCTGTTAGCCTCTTGACTGGTGTCCATAATCTGCTGTCAAAATATGATAGGACATTTGTTGCTGTGTACCATCCATGTTAGAAGATTAACTATTAAATGCTTGAGTTGGACTTTTAATTGTAAAATATGATCTCATACTCTCACAAATTCCAGGTTTTTGCTCCCCCTCATTTTACTCCAACGCAGTGGCATTCCCTTGATATTGAAATTACCTCTTAGGTGCAACAAGATTTTCTCTCACTTTGCAGACATTGCCCCAAAGTAAAACTAGATTAATCAGATTAGCAGGAATCACAAATTGCGGTGGTACTTTATTCAAGTCAGATCCTAGGAACAGCATCATCATCCAGACCTCATGCCCCAAACAAAACAAAACTCACTACCGTCTAGTCTGGCTCACAGCAACCCTATGGAATGGTGTGGAATTGCCAGATGACCCATGGACAGTTGGGAATCTTTATAGACCCAGACTCCCACATCTTTCTCCCAAAGAGCAGCAGGTGGATTGGAAGTGATGACCTGCCAGTAGCTAAGTACTTTGATCCCTGGGCCATCGGGTTTCCTTAAACTCATACTCAAGTGTGGTAGCTAAAGAGAGAGATGTTTTCTAGGATCTATTCATACTCAACAAACAAACAAACAAACAGGAAACCATGACCATTGACTGGGTTCTGATTCATAGTGACAATATATAAAGCTCCCAAAGTCGAAAGTATTTCTAAAAACAGATAGCCTCATCTTTCTCCCACAGAGTGACTGGTCAATTTGAACTTCCCATTCTCTGGTTTGCAATTCGAGCCCACAGACCAATAATTACCTAACAGTGCTATGGGGGCTCCATTCTTCATATTAAAGGAAGCCACAATTGTTAATAAAGACTTCTAACTTGGATACTGAAAAACACCAAATTGTGAAAAATATACACGAGACCTAAAATTCCGCAAAATCTCAATTAATGTCAGTCCTGAAGAAAACAAGCCTAATATCCCATGTAGAAATTGTTGCCCGGATTTCTTGACAGCATTCTTTTCTGTGACATGCTTCTCTTGCCAATGAGAACAAAAGAATGTGCAGGTGTGCATTAGTCACTGAGATCTAGCGGAAACCAGTCTCCACCCAGTGTTTCCAGGTGCAGAAGGATACAGGGCATGGCTTATGAGCTGTGACGGTTAGAGCACTGAACTAAAGCCCTTGGAAAATTCCTTTTAAGAGTTGCCAGAGCTTGTTGAGTAAAGGGAGACTGATGGTGGTGTTGATCTGTGGGTGTGGCTAAAAGACAATGGAGAGATTAACAATCCCTTTTACCCTAGGCAAGCAAGAAAACTATTCATTGACTAGTGGCAGCAACTGCTATTTTGGGAACTAGATTTATTTGTCACTCTTTGTCTTGGATTCAGAGCCAGGTCAAAACCTTGGCTGGGCTGCTTTCTTAGCTCCCATTCAAAGGGTTTGACCCAGAGGATGGACTACTTGGCTGCTTTTAGTTAGCGCTCTGCAAGTCTTAGTGTCACACAACTTTAATCACAGCTTTCCAGGACACCCACCTGTTCCTTTTTATTGGACCCTTTCTTTTCTTTTTTATTATTGGACTTTTTCAATGATGACACATATTGTAAACTCTTGCCTCTTTAGCTGTGGTATAACCTAACCATTTATACTTTCAGAACCCACCTTATTCACTAATGGTGAGCCACAAATGCCTATTTACATTCAGGGCAATAATCTTTTTAAAAACTAATTTAATTGGGGTCTCTTACAGCTATCATAGCATTAAATACATCATCTGTGTCAAGCACATTTGCACACATGTTGCCACATTCATTTCCAAACATTTTCCACTTGAACTCTTGGTATAAGCTCCTCCTTCCCCTTCCCTGCCTTTTTTAATCAATCATTTTATTGGGTACTCATACACCTCTCCTCACGATCCATACATCCATCAATTGTATGCAGGCCTCATTTGCACACTTGTTGCCATCAACACTCTCAAAATTTTCTCCTTCCACCTAGGCCCCCAGTTCCAGCTCCCCGTATTTCCCTTCCCCCCTCCCCCATGAACCTTTAATATTTTATAAATTGCTATTGCTCTTTCATATCGTACACTGTCCAATGTATCTCTTCACTCACTTCCCTGTTGGCCTTGCCCCAGAGAGGAGGTTATATGTAGATCCCTGAAATTGTTTCCCCCTTTCTACTCCACCATCCCTCCACTGTCCCAGTATCACCAGTCTCATCACTAGTCCTGAGGCAACATCTGTCCTAAATAATCTTGTGTGGCAGTCATCTGCTTATGTTAATTTTATAATTGAAATGTCGGGGTGGAGTCTGGCCATCGAGTAGCTGATGAGGCCTCTGTGTGGGCATGACTTTCACCTGAGACTCCTGGGAAATCTCACGATATTTCCCTCGTGAAGATGAGAAGCTATCTTCCCCAGTTGTTGGGAGTTAGTTTCAGAGATGATTAACCGCAGGCAACACAGAATGGCAGTGGCTGGGAAGCTGAAGTAGCCGGTGGAGAGACCACACGGCTTAGCGTGATGAAGACAGACCTCTGAAGCTGGAGTGGCATGCTGTTGATGGACCTGAGCCCTGGAAGTGAGGAGCCATGGGGAGACCCCTGCCAGCGCCAGAATTCTGCACCCACTGACCTGTGACTTCCTGAGTCGGAAGCAGACTTTATAGACTGATTTCGGGCATATGGGTTATTATTGGACTTATAAGTTTGCACTGGACTGGATTGGGATGCTTTCTTAGGGTCACATTTCTTTTGTATATAAACCCTTTCCTTATACCTATATGCGTGTCCTTGAATTTGTTCCTCTAGTCTACACGGACTAACATGTCTTGAAAATCCTGTTCCCCCCTCTTTGGTCCATAATAATTCCAAACGTCTACCCATTCATCTGTGGTGTCTATGTCTGATCTCCGCCTTGTGCCCATTTAAACTTGATAGCTCTGACATTATGACTTCAATTTTTCCCAGTGGAATTTCTGGGCTTTCTCTTCAGTTCCTAATGCTTATACTGTATTCAGATGTCATCCTGGTTCCAGTTATAGCTTATTTACTGGCATCCAAAATATTAGTTAGAGAGATCTTGATGCTTATCTTCTGATCAACACTTTCTATTACCTTCCTCATGCTTTGAAAAGATAACAATAATGGACAAAGCACCGTATTTTCTAGCCTCTGTGTTTAAACAGCCTCCCATGACTTGGTTCCTTAAAAAGAATTCAGATATTTTCGGTGAAATAAACCTGAAATTTTCTGTCACAGTTCTGCTATTTAGCAATTACTTGGTATTTGGAAAGTTATTTCTCAAATTCTTTAAAATGACATATCAATTCCTTCCTAGTTAGGTAGTACTATCTATTGGAATATTTAAAAAAACATTAAATAGGGTGCCTTATACAAAGTTGTTGTTTGTTGGTGCCATTGAGTTTATTTAGATTTATAGTGACCCTTATAACAGAGTAGAACTGCCCCCGAAGTATATTCCTCACTGTTATATTCAAAGGAATTGTTTGGTCTTTCAAAGTGGCTAGATGGGTTCAAAGTATCAAGCTGACTAGGTGGGTTCAAACCATCAAACTTTGGTTTGCCGTCAATCACTTAGCTTTTTGCTAGAGTGATAGAAAAAATTTCACAAGGGCTCCTGTTAAATGTACTAGAGAATCAATAAGTGTTCATTTTCTTCTCTGGTTAGTTCGCTAACCCTCTACATTGGATACAGTCATTAAATTCATCTCTGGGCCCTCCTGCTGACCCACAGCTGGCAAAGGTATGTTGCTAATGATATCAGGGTCCAAAAATTTTACAGAAACTAAAAGATGAAGGGGAGATATTTAGAACATAATTACACAGAACAAAGAACACTGGCAACCTAAGTAATAAGTTGCCTTGGCATAAGAGTTTTTACAAATGGCCCATTCAAATGAACTGTAGTCAATCTCCAAGCATAAATAATCTGGAAAGAGGAAACAGTGGGAGCACATGATAGGAATAGAGAACTAAAAGAAAAGGACAGTGAAAGTTGACAGTGGTAATTACTCCCAACGAAAGATTCTGATAGTACACAGGATAAGCAAAGAACTTCTAAGAAGAATAAAGGTTGAAAACCTCTCACTTCCTGACTTCAAAATGTATTACACAATTGCAGCAGTTAAAACAAGCTGGGACTGTTACAAAGATAGATACATAGACCCATGGAACAGAAAAAGACATCCAAAAAAATAAATCCATCCACCTACAGACAATTGATATTTGACAAAAAGTGAAAAAAAATCATTAAATAGGAAAGAGATAATCTCATCAACAAATAATGCTGGCAAAATTGCATCTCAATTTGAAGAAGAATGGAACAGGATCCATACCTGTGAGCAAAAACGGACTCAAGATGGATCAAAGGCCTAAATGTAAATGCCAGAATTAGAAAGATCAACAATGAGAACATATGGATGAACTTAAGGTCCCTATAATAGGACATAGACACTACCAAACATAAAAGAATACACAGAGTAGATCAAAAAATAGATGGCTGAGACCTATCAAAAATAAGACACTTATATGAACCAAAGACTTCATCAAAAGAGTGAAAAGAGAACCCATGGACAAGGTACTAATCTCTAAAATCTATATAAAACTGCAGTGCATCAAAATAAACAGACAAATAACCCAATTAAAAAATTGGCAAAGAATATGGACAGTTTATCAAAGATGACAACCAAAGAGCCAACAAACATGAAGAAATGTTTGTGATCATTCACCATCTGGACGAAGTAAATCAAATTAAAAACGAAATACCAATAATGATAGCCGAGTACAATAGTAATAATAGGAAATGACGGGTAGGGTGACACAAATTGAAAACTTCATATGCTACTGGTGGGATTGTAAATATGTACAATCAATGTATAAAGTGATATAGCACTACTTCAAACAATTGGGAATAGACATTCCATGTAATATAGCAATCCTGCTGCATAGATATCCTAAAGATGCAAGAGTCATAACACAGGCAGGCATATGTGTACCCATGTTCACCAAACACTTCATAAGGACAAGAAAATGAAAACAAACTAAATGTCCATCAGTTGAAGAATGGATAAAAGAACTCTGACAATGGAATACTATGTATGGCTAAAAAACCATAATGAAGCCAAAAAGTACCTCCTAGCAAGATCAATGCACTTGGAAGTCATTATGCTGAGTGAAGTTAACCAGTCACCAAGGGACAAACATTGTATGAGACCATTGCTTTATGAAACAAGATAAAGACTTTCATACCAAAGAGGAGAGCATATGGAGAATGGGGGTGGGAGGGGGTGGGAAAGAGAAGATAAAGCAATGGACTAGACTATAACTTGGCTGAAAAAGAATAGAGCATTCCATAGAGGGAAAATCAAAATCAAGGAATGGGTGAAAGGTAAACTATTGATTGGGAGTAGAGCAGGGGAGGTGATGAGTATTTTAAAGTGCTGACTACAAAATTGGAAATCTGTAATGCAAATTTCCACCTAATTTACAATAAATAATTATTATACTTTCTTTAAAGAGTCTGAGCCAACTGGATTTGTATGACTTCAGAGGAAAGTCCTCACTGAGTAAGTTCTCTGTATTTATAAAATACATGTGGAGCAACGCAACTATGCTACAAACGTAATTAATGGGAAGAAAATCAACCCAAAAGCTGGAACACACTGAGAACCAGCAAAACGCAGTCATGGAAGTTAGTATGGTGAAGGAAGAATGCAGTTTCTGAAGAACTGTTCAGAAATATGGTGACATCTCACTCCTAGATGATTCCGTGTTCTTCATGGCATCTGGAAGAGACTGCTGGTGCAGTGCTAATACATTGGATCGTTAACTGCAAGGTCATCATTTGAAAACCACTAGCTACTCCATAAGATAAAGAAAAGACTTTCTGCTCCTATAAAGAGTAAGTCAGGAAAACACACAGGAGTAATTTTACCATGTTCTGCGGGTTGGCTTATAGATGTTTCATCTACAATAGGCACAAAACTCAAAATCATCATCGTCATCACCACAGGCTAACTGGACAGACAGAGACTAGTAGAAACGCAAGGTTATGTCTGGAAATGAATTTACTCTCATGACTCAATTTTCCAGCAGTAAATAGACAGGTCGACAAACAAAGCAATAACACTAGGGAGGTGTGCACACCTTAGACAAATCAGCAATTTGTGATGAAAATGAGAGCATTGACACAATATCAAGGTTTAGAAGATTAATAAAGAAGAAGAGAAGGAAACAGAAAACACAAGAAGGACATGGAATGTGTGATGCTACATGCCAGGATTACAGTCAACAATAAATGTGTATGAATTGTGGAAGACAAAGCTGATCTTCTCTGTAAAGCCTCACTTAATTCACAATGAAAGCTTAAAAACATATGAACAATCTCAGAAACCTTGGAGAATAGCTCTGTTCTGCACTATATAATATATTAGAATCATCTATTAAGAACTTTGTGACCCCGGCCCAGCGGTGGGTTGGGGGCTCCCCCAGGGTAGGCACGGACTACAGCAGCTTCTGGACCCTGAACTTCGCGGTGAGCCGGCCAGCCCCCAGACGCACACCCAGCAGATGCTCAAAGCCACGCGGCAGGTCCTTTAGGGGATGTGCATGACTGGACCCCACTTTGGGATTGGAGCTGGCCCAGGATTTGAAGGGAATCCCCACTATGTGCTCAGCCTCCATTGGAAGGGCTGCTGACGGCATCGATGTTTTGGGGTGCTCTGGCCCCGCTGCAGCGCTTGTAATCAGCAACCAAAGGTGTGAGTGCAGGATCTTGCCTCGTTTTCCAGAAAACCATGGTGGGCAGTGACAAAGTGGGTCATCCGCTTGGACACTGAGACCGCCGTGGTCCTGCCATCTAGTTTCGTGCCCATCTGCAAGTTGCAGCTTAGATGGATGGAGAACCAGCAAGGACTCTCCTTCAGAGTAAGACGAGGAACCCCACCCATACCACACCCCGTAAACTCCGCTAATAGCAAAGAAAATGATGAATAAACGTTACAGAAGGTTTGGCCATCCCCATCTAGAGTTTAGCTCCTGTCAGCGATTGATCTGCAGACCCAGGTTCCAGCTGGCAAGCGCCAGGGCAGAACCCACCTTGCCTGTGGATGGATAGCTGATGCCTGGCAGCTGATCCTAGACTAGACACAAGCCAACAAAGAAAGGCCTGTCATTGAGTTCATTCAAACTCACAGCCACCCTGTAGAACAGAGTAGAACTGCCCCCCTTCAGGTCCACAGCTGTAATCCTTCCAGAAGCAGACAGTGGCCTCCTCTTTCTTGCTCCAACAACCGTCCTTCCAGTTGGCAACTGAGTTCCTGAGTCCTAGGTCAGAGATCTCTTAGTAGATTTCTCTTGGTCCTCTGGATTTCTTGTGCAAACACCCTCCCTGTTTGTGGCAGTCACCTAATCTGGTGTCAGTTTGAAGATTAAAAGTGTATGGTGGAGTCTACCCTGTCAATCCTGAGATAGCGAATGAGACCTCTGTGTGGGCATGGCCTTCTCCTGAGAATTCTGGTGTGGTTGTCATGAACTCGTGATGTCAATTTCATGATTGGGATGCAGGGGTGGAGTCTAGCCTGTTAATCTGGAGATAGCCAATGAGTGGTCTATGAGGCCTCTGTGTGAGCATGACTTTCTCCTGAGAATTCTGGGAAGTCTCACGGTATTTCAAAATTGGAGAAGAGAGACGTGGCTCTCAATCTCTGGGAGTCAGTCTCTGAGATGACGAACTACTGACAAGACAAGATGGCTACATCTGAGGAACTGGAGGAGCCAGAGGAGAAGCCACACAGCCTTACCTGATGGAGCCAGACCTCTGAAGCTGGAGAAGCCATGTGAAGACCACTGCCAGCGCTGAGTTGCTTCTACCACCACTGAATGTTGTTGATGTTCCCTGACCCCTGGAAGCGAGGAGCCATGGGAAGACCCCTGGCAGCTCAGGGATGCTTTGACTACACATGCTTCGTGAGTCAGAAGGAGACTTTATAGACTGGTATTGGAAATATAGGTTAATGTTGGATTTATGACCTTGGACTCGACTGGGATAGGATGCTTTCTCAATATTCCATTCCTCTTGTATATAAACCTTTCCCTTATATCCATATGCTTGTCTATGAATTTGTTTCTCTAGTCTCCCCAGACTAACATATCTGGGAAATGTGATAATTCCTTCTTGGAGATGGAGACATTCTACTGACAACACTACCTGAGAGACATTCCAGCTGACAAGACATGTGGCAGCATGCTGATAGACCCTGAGCCCTGGAAACTGGAGGAGCCATGAGAAGACCCCTGTTGGTGCTGAGATGTTTACAATGCCACTGGATACACAAGACTCTGCATCCACCGGCTTGTGATTGTCCTGGTATCATTGCATGTGCTTCGTGGGTATGAGGGGGACTTGTGGATTTGTGTTGGATATATAGGCTAAAATTGGATTTATGACCTTGAACTGGACTGGGCTGGGATGCTTTCTTAATGTGCAATGAATTACCTTTTATGTAAACTCTCTATTATATATATGTATGTCTGTGGATTTGTTTCTCTGGTCTACCCAGACTAACACACCGTTCATTCAACCAAAGAGAGGGTACCCCTAAAGTGACCAAGAACGGTCGGTCCTAAGGTGGGAATTTTTCCAGCAAAAGGAAAAACTCCCCCAGATGGAGATTTCCCCTGGGCCCAGCAGCCCTCTAGTGTATTTCTTGATCTGAGCAAACTGTGGGCTCCCTGGGAGCTTCTGAGAGACTCTGTCCTCTGCTGGTACCCTCATGTCCAGGGACAGGGTTTGCTCTCCCTTCTTGGGTAGCACATTGAGAGTGAGATGTCGGCCCAGCCACTCAGGAAGAGTTTGGAATCCATGAGGACTGAACGTCCACTTCATAACTGTAATTTTATTGTTATGAATCATCATGTAAATATCTGATATGCACAATGGATTTTCATTGCTACAAATTGAACATAATGAAAGCATCGAGATTAATCACAAAAGCAATATGTAATTATATGTTGTAAAATATTTATTTCTAATGGCAAATAAATGAAATTTTGTCTTAAAAAAATTTTGTTTGATTTTTGGTTTGTTTGACTGTTGCAATGGAAATAAGCACAAGCAGAGATGAAGTCAATGAATTCTACTGGCACTGTGGGAAAAGTGTCAGATTGCTGACTGCAAAGTCAGTGGATCAAAACTACCAGTCACTCTGTGGGAGAAAGATGTGTCTCATGTCTTCAGTATTTATAAACCCTCCGCGTGTTAGCTTGGTAGGCTACCAGTCAGGATTCAGTAGAGGATGTGGAACAAGGGGTCACATTGCTGATGTCAGGTGGATCTTAGCTGAAAGTAGAGTATCAGAATGTGGTTCACTTATATTTTATTGGCAATGCCAAGGTATTGAACTGTGTGGATCATAACAAATTCTGGGTAACCTTGAGAAGAATGGGAATTCATCGTTGTGTTAGTCTGGGTAGACTAGAGGAACAAATTTCATAGACATGCATATAGAGATAAGGAAAGGGTTTATATACAAAAGGAATGGGACATGGAGAAAGCACCCCAGCCCAGTCCAGTCCAAAGTCATATGTCCAATATTAACCCATATGCCCGAAATCAGTCTATAAAGTCTTCTTCTGACTCATGAAGTCACAGGTCATTGGGTGCAGCATCCCGGTGCTGGCAGGGCACCTCGGCTCCAGGGCTCAGGGTCCATCAACAGCAGAAGCAACTCATCACTGGCAGAGGTCTCCATCTGGCCGCTGCCGGCTCCTCCAGCTTCTCGAACGCTGCCAGCTTGTCTTGTCCATGATTAATCATCTCTCTAACTCCCAACAACTGGGGGAGATAGCGTCTCATCTTCACAAGGGAAATATTGCGAGATTTCCCAGAAGTCTCAGGAGAATGCCGTGCCCACATAGAGGCCTCATTGGCTACTCAATGGCTGTCTTCAGATTAACAGGCTAGACTCCACCCCTACATTTCAATCATAAAATTAACATAAGCACATGACTGCCACAATCGTGATCATGAGAAACTTATGCATGGATCAAAAGGAAATTGTCTAAATAGAACAAGGAAATATTGCATAGTTTAGAATCAAGAAAGGTGTGTGTCTGGGTTATATTTTATCAGCATACTTATTCAAATTGAGCATTGAATAATCAGAAATGTTGGCTTGTGTGCAGAAGAATGTCACATCGGGATTGGAGAAAAGTTCATTAACAACCTGTGGTATGTAGAGGACATAATATTGCTTACTTAAAATGAGGAAGACTTTGAAACACTTGCTGAAGAGGATCAAGATTGAAGCATTCTGTATGGATTGCAGCTCAATGTAAAGAATACCAGGGTTGGTGGGGTGGGGGGAGAAGCAAGTACAGAGGGGAAATGATGGGAAGCTGATACCAAGGGCTCAAGTGGAAAAGCGGATATTTCGTGCATGATAATGACAGCAGACATGTGAAGGTGCTTGGCACAGTATATGTATTCATGTATTGTGAGAAACGATGTACTAGCCCCCAATAAAATGATTTTAATAAATCTAAAAATTTTTATTTACTTGCTGTATCAAAGATATAGTTCTATAAAAAAGAATACCAAAATCTTCATAATTGGGCCAGTAGGAAATATAATGCTAAATGGAAAAATGGTTGAAGTTGTAAAAGATCTTGCCTTGCTTGGACCCATAATCAGTGCTCATGCAGCCCAAACACAGGGCTCTAGGAATGAACAGAATGCCCACTGAAATATTTTAACAAGCCGATGCAGCACTGAAGAAGCTCACTCACCTATGCCCAGAAATTTGAAAGACATCTACCTAGCCAAGCAACTAGAAGGAATCTGGACCAATCAAATTCAGAAGTTATTAACAATATGACTAATATCATGTGCAAACAAAAATATATGAGGATCACTTCCAAGTGGTTGCAAACAGGGCATGGGGCAAGCAAGATTTAAAATATTTGAAAGAATGAGGATTCCAGAGCATTCAGTTGTGCTTGTGCAGAGCTTGTACAGAGACTACGTCCACTTACAGCCATAGAACAAAGGGATAATTAAAACCTGGAAAGGTGTGCATCAGGGTTGAAGCTCTTCACCATACTAATTCAATCGTATTCTCAGCAAATAGTCCTACAGACTGGACTATCTGAAGAAAAAAATGACACCAGGATTAGAAGAAAGCTGGTTATAACCTAAAAAATGCAGAGAACATGAGCTTTCTTGCTGAAAGAAAAGAAGAGCTAAACTACTTACCGATGAAGCCCATAGGATATAGTCTTCTGTATGGATCACACTTCCATGTAAACAGAAATCCTCAAGACTGGAACAATAAACAATATCTTGATAAACAAAGAAAAGATTGAAGTTGTGAGGGGTTTCATTTTGCTTAAAAGTCAGGATTCATTGAAACAGCAGCCAAGAAATCAAGCAACTTACCACATTGAGTAAATCTGCTGCAAAAGATCTATTGAGAGTGTGAGACAGCAATGCTTTCATTTTGAGGAATAAAGTGTGCGTGGCTCAAATGATGTTATTTTCAATGACTTTATATACACGTGAAAGCTGGACAATGAATAAGAAAAACTGGAGAAAAAATGGCACCTTTGAATTATGTTGCTGTATAATACATATACCATGGTCTGCCAGAAGAATGAACAAATGTGTCTTGGATGTACAGCTGCTCAGAAAAAGGAGGATGAAGAGCCTTTTCTTGCCACATTCTTTGGTCATGTCACCACGAGGGACCAGGAAAAAGACACTGTGCTTGTTAAAGTAGAAATCAGCAATGAGGTAGATTTATAAAATGACTGTATCCAGAGTCTCAACATATGATCAAGCAGGAGAATTATGCAGGACTAAACAGTGTTTCATTCATTAAACACAAGGTCACTGTGAATCAAACCTGACTTGATGGCACATATCAATAACATATGGGAAGAAAAGAAAGCAGATATATTATAATATATACATATATTGTGTTAGCAAGCAGATTAATTATAATATAGATTGTATAAGTTCACAGATGAAGAGAAACTTTGTCCCATTGATAGTTGGCTTTTATGTCAATGTGGGCGGGTGAAGAATCTCAGTTGGCAGTCAACTCACCCCCCAGAATGTAATTTAACATAATGAAATCAAGTCCATGACAGAATCTTCCGTATAGCAAACAGTTATGCAGATTATGTGAGTTTTAGGTGCCAATGGGTCAGTTCATACTCATACTGACCCTATGTACAACGGAACAAAGCAGTGCTTGTACCTGTGCCGTCCTCACAATTGTTTTTGCTTGAGCCCCTCATTGTGGCCGCTATGCCAATTCATCGCACTCTACCTTACTATGTATGATGAACTTCTCTGGGGATTGGTCGCTCCTGATCATATGTACAAAGTACAGGAGACCATTCTAGTTCTGATGGAATCGCATTAGGGGTATGGCCCATTTGATATTTAAATAGGTGATCTGGAAAACTTCATTCTTGTTTGCAGGCTTGGATCCCACATCTGTTGTATTGTTCCCCGGTTGTGAAGCTAATGACCCAACCACATTCTCTTTCAACCCTGTGAGCTATCAATACCCCCCATGCTAGCTGCAAACCTTGGGAGCCCTCAGAACCCACTGACTTGGGACTCACTCAACCCTGCCTGATAGCAGCCAGATCTGCTGAGATGCACCAGCCTGTGGTTTCTACATTCAGCTTCCTTGCTTCCTGATCTGTCAGGACTGGCAGGTTTATAGTTCAGGAAGAGCCTCCAGCTTAATATCTGACCCATGAACATGAACCAGACTGGACTTACCTGCCTCTATAATTGTATGAGCCATTATTCTTGATATAAATTCATTTTTATGTACCTATATAAATGTCACTGATTTTGCATTTCTAGAGCAAGGATTCTAAAACTATTTTCCACTCATGATCTATTTTCATCTGAGAAATTTGCTACACAGGCAAGCACTGCCAGAAACACCTCAGATTAATACACATTTGATACTGAATTAAATTTTTGTGTCTGTGCATTCTTTTACTGGTTGCTATCTTTGTCACGACACTTGCAGCTTCCAAATCCTTGCTCTAGAGAACACTACCTAACACACCCTATGATGAAATATGCTAAAGCGTTTGTCCATGTTTGATACCAATGGTTCAAAAGATAACAATCATACTTGAAATTTATTTAAGACTTTGGGGGCGATGTATTGGGATGAATGTGTTTTGTATGTAGGAGGAACATAAATTTGGAAGGGTAAAAGATAGAATATTATGGGTTGAATTGTGCCTCCAAAAATGTGTGTTATGGTCTGAGCCCCGGTGGCATAAGTGGTTGAGTGCAGGACTGCGGCCCACGGGCTTGGCGGTTCAAATCCAGTGAGCGGCTGCTCTCAGGAGCAGCACTGGGTAGCGCCCTCGACCACCAGAGACAGTGATGCCAAAAAAAAAATGTGTGTTATATGAGGGGGTACTGAAATCAACCAGAACATTTTTCAAAGTTATGTATTTATTTTTTAAACTACCTTATCAATTTCAAAGTATTCACCATTACACTTAATACACTTGTCAAATCTGTGATTTCATTCTTGGAGACATTTTACAAATTCATCTGTTTGGATGGCTCACAGCACCTCCTTCATTTTTAAATTCACCCTTTCTATGTCATCCAATTGTTGTCCTTTCATGTCCCTCTGCATTCATGGAAACAAAAAGAAGCCACACAGAGCAAGGTCATGTGCATGGACGAACAAAGGCATGCTGGATTTTTTGCCAAAACTAGTGGAATGAAATGGCTGCATGAACAGGTGCATTGTTGTGGTGCAAAACCAACCCGTTTGCCATAAATCTGACCTTTGCCGCACACTGTCACACCATTTTTTTCAAGACCTGTAAAAAAGAAAACTTGGTTAGCAGTCTAACGTGGCAGAAGGAACTCCAAAGGAAGGAACTCCAAAGGCACTATATATGTCAACAATTTCATCATTTTGGGAAGTTGATGGACATACAGCACGATATATGTCATCAATCAACATTTCATCTTTTTTGAAAAGAGAAAAGTCACTGATACACTTGAGTTTTTCCCATAACACTGTCCTTGTAAGCTGTGTTCAATATGATAACAGTTTCTGTGGCATTTTTCCCAAGGAAGAAATAGAATTTCATAGCAGCATGTTGGTCTTTTAAATTGGCCATCACAAAAAGCAAGATTTGAGCAAAACTACTTTTATGAAAAAAATCACTGTTACCAGAGGGAACCTTCCAAGGAGTTGTCACTGGGTGCACTAACTCACAGCAATTTGTTGGTTGTTTACTTTGCAGGAAAAACATACATGCAAAAGTTCTACAAAGCAGATTTTTTTGACTGTTTTTTTTTTGTTTTATTTTTTGGTGGTGTGTGAATGGGGGAGGACCTCATAAATGCTCCTTTCTGTGGCTATAATCCTACTTAGGAATGGATTTTCTTGTTACAAGACAGCATTAGTGTAAGCCAAGTCTTAAACTCTTTGGGGATATAAAAGATTATGCAACCAGCAAAAAAATGGCAGATGTAGGGGGTGGATAGATGTCATAACACATGATTGCCAAGGAGCAGAAGCTTACAGAGAAAGAAAGCATTCTTCTAGAGTCAGTCCCCGGAATCAGTGCTTGTAATCTCAAAAACTGAGAATAATAAATGTCTTTTGTGAGAACTGCACGCACACAAATGCATCTTTCTAGTACACTTGTGATGTATGTATATTGCACTTCAATATAGAATCCCTCACACCAACAATGTAATTAATGATAAGATATATCCAGTCATTAATTAATCCTTTCAAATAATTATTTATTGAGCTCCGTTCATAAGCCAAGTCAGCACTATAGCGTTAGTTTCTGTTTTTGTTGCTCAGTTCAATTGAGTGGATTTTGACTTAAAGAAACCGCACGTGACAAAGTAGATTTGGCCACATAAAGTTTCCTCGGCTACAGTCTTGACAAGGGAAGACCACTGGGTCTTTTCTTTCACAGAGCCCCTAGGGAGGTTCAAACTACCAGCTCTTGGTTCGCAGCCCAGTGCTTCCACATTGTGCAAAGTGGATTCCTTATAAATAAATGTCGCTTCATGCAGTACGTTTGTGATCTTTGCAAACAAGTTCTCTGACCTTCAGCTTCTTACACTGTAAAAGTAACAAGTTGGCAAAAGGAACATATTTTGACGGTGACTGGGAATGGAAGGCGACATTACACAAAGGGAAGCAATAGGCTAGAGGGTAGACAGGTGTTAATTAGGGGAAGGTAATATACTACATGAAGGATGTGGGGTAAAGAGGGAGACGAAAACAGAACAAGCCATTTAAGAAGTGTGGTAAGTTGTTTAAATTGTTGAATGCACAATGAAATGTTTGGGTTCCTTTCATTTTTTACTAATAGTTGTACCTAATGACTAGCACCAAGAAGAATGCCAAATGTAACTTCACATTTTTGCAAAAGGTGGAATATGCATATGTCCACCATTACAAAATTAAACTCTATCATCTTCAATATAGTCACCATCACTATCTTTACTTATAGTTCAACAAAATTTAGCAAATAACTTTGCTCTTAAAAAAATATCATAAACCTAACAGACCCTTTAAGCCCATCACTGCTTTCCTGCTGCATGTAGACAGTGAATTTCAGAGGCCTATTGAAGGTATGGTACATGCTCCTAGTCAGTGCCACTTGAAAGAGAGCACTGCAAAGCAGTTGCTACTAACCAGGTATAGCCCAATATCCATTCGCAATCACAAGGGACACAGAGGCTTAACGACATGGGAGGAAGAAAGACGCTACCAGTACAAGGAGACCACCTCCAGGGAGCACCAGTTGAGTTACAGAACAACATAAGAGGCTCTATAAAAATGGGGGCAAAGAGTCTGAGGAGTCAAGGGTGCAAGGGAAGGAAAGGTTTTTCTACTGATGAATCACCACCAGGAATGTCTAATAATTAGCAGGGTTGGGTAATGCAACCTTCTGAGTGCTTCAGGGTGCTCTGGTACCTCTGCTGTATCTCTGCAGTGCTACAGTTCTCATTCTTGCCGTGGGCATTGTTTTCCATATACATGCCTCTAGTGCATTTTAAAAGACAGGCCCACCGGGAAAAGTGCACTAAAAACATGTTATTCTTCTCCCTTTGGGGTAATTGAGAAACAAGCAAATGGATTTAATTCTCTTTTCATGGGACTTAGCCTCTAGGCTAAGACAAAGAGCTCTTCGGTTTAGTGCAAGATAAAAATTAGTTACTTGGCTGTGAATGAAAACAGATAAGAAATATGAAACTCTATTAATGACAACTCTAGCATTATATGCTTGTGATCTTTTTATCTTCTGACATACATCTTTGGCCAGATCAGCCAAAAGACAGCAAGTGTTTTATAGATTCAGAACGATGATTCAATAAATGAGAAGATTTCCACAGGTCTATGTTGCTACACTTATTTTACACGGGTTGACACATACATTATTTAAATTTCTCTGAAAACCATTAGCTCAAATTCAATATACAACTATTTTAAAAGAGCTCATTAATTAATCTAGAGAATAAATCATAGGTCACGTTCATGATTCAAAGTTAGAAGAAACAAACAAAAACAGCAGGCCACCTGTTAAAGCAAGGAAGTTCAAGCAAATTCCATTGAACTAGACTGATAAAAAAACCTGAAGCAGAAACTAAGTCTCAGTGTGCAGATAGGATTCGCATCAGTGAGGTTCCTATTCTGGAATAAATTTTAGAATGAAAGATCAGATATCATTGTAAGAGTACATGTGGGCTCTGTGGGAGTCTTGTGGTGTAGTGATCATGTGTTGTGCTTCTAAATGCAAAGTCAGCATCTCAAAGCTGCCAGCCTCCCCGAGGGAGTCTTTCTACTCTTGTAATAAGTTACAGTCTCAGAAACCGACATAGGGTCCCTATGAGTCGGCATCAACTAGGCAGCAGTGAGTTTGGTTGTCCAGTTTGCTGTAAGCTCTTAGTCACCACCCAGGTCTGACACGGAACCCAAACACGTGGCTCAATCTCCGGCCTGCAAATAGACAGGTCTACAAGAGAAGCAATAATGCAAATGATGTGCACATGCTCTGAATAACCAGCCATTTACGATCAAGAGGGCAGCATTTACTCAAGGACAAAGTTCACAAGGGTTAGAAAAGATGTTATGAAAGAACTGAAAATAATCACAATCTGTGTGAAACCTACTCCCCCCTCATACGCTGGCCTTCAAGACACATCGGAGGAGAGGATTTGTACCCTGTTTAATCATTTCCTTAGTGGGTCTGAAAATCATCTGACAGATGTATGCCACTTCCTGCTTGACACAATCCCCCCTGTGAATCTTGTTTTTCTGAACTGCTAGTGAAAAGAGGCACTTTGCCTTTGTTCTGGACATCTTTTCAAGGATATTTGTATAGTGAATAATCTTAAAGGATAGAGTTAGTATTTTCCCTCTAGAACTAAAATAAGCTTTCTATCCATTCTAAAAGATCAAGGTTTCCTAAACACAAGGCTTTGTTGCAGTGCAACTCACTGCATTTAAAGGTATCATGTGGCTTTATTAATATCATGATGTGTGAATTGATGCTGAGGGAATTAGGACAGGAAATTCTGATACCCTGGTTATTGCAATTCCTATTAATAACAAAATCCTTGCCTGTGATTCCAAAATTTTCTATCTTTGAACAGTACCCATGAAACTGTGATGACTTGCAGGTAGGATCAATTTTAGACCCATCACAGTTCTTTCTAATTCCTAAGGGAAAGTTCCATATTTGATTGCTTGATAACTGACCTTTTGATTGTAATGATGTGGATGCCATCTTCATTGCTTAGGTGATTTGTCTGTTTGCCCTCACAAGTGAACAAGAGGAGATAGAATATAGTGGTTATTATATTCTTAACTTAAGAATATATATAACTTAAGAAGTTTACATGAACTGTGGAGCTTTTTGAAGGGAGGGATAGAAATAATAGTTACCAATAATTGAAGACTTTAGTGGTGTGCCCTATACTAAACATATATCATTTTCTTTACCGTGAAACTTCATGTAGTAATCACAGTCATTGATCTCATTTTATGTCTGTGGAAACTGGAAATAAGAGAGCCAAATGACTACTCCAAGTTCACACAATTGATAAGTGTCTAATTTGAGACAAACATCAATGTTATCAGGGGGATTTAAATATTTACAAGTCATTAACACTGCTATTCAAAATAATTGACTCCTCTGAGTGGAATCTTAAAAGCTTGGGCACATCATCTAAAGTGACATCCACCCAAGGGAAAATAGAATGCTGAAAACTGACACAATTTCAAAAATTGAAGCAATTATCCCAATGGACTCATGGATCACATAAACATTAGTCTCTATTACCCTGAGATCAGAAGAACTAGACGGTACCCAACTACTACTACTAACTAATCCATTCTGAAAAGGATTGCATTAGAAGATTCTGGGCAGAGTGGGATAATTTGGAATGAAACCCTAAGTCGTGAAAATATTTACCAGTTATAAAAAGACCTGTTGGAGAACCCTCACCTCATACTATAGCCCTCAGTCACACTTGAGATCTGGAACATCTTTCACTCAAGGCCAAATTCAGAGGGTTATGAAAGCAGGAAGAACAGAGACAGAAAACACAGGAAAGAAGTGGGAGAGATGAGAATACATTGAGGACATGGCAATGAATACGGTGAAAGAAAAGGTGTATGAATTATTGAATGTCAAACTGATGATCTGTTCATAAGCCTTCATCTTGTTCTCAAAAAAATCTATTAAAATGGACAATTCCCATTTTGGAAGCACTTGTTTATTGATGGCCTTCCCCACTAAAAAGTAAGTTTTAAGATGACTGGGAATTTTCAACCTTGCTATGACTCGAACATTGCTTGCCATATTTAGACCTTGCTTGAATTTTTGAAATGGTGTTCACCACTATTTTCTGTATTCAATTTGATTTTAAGATATTACATTAAAAATAGTTATCTTGATTACTGAGCCTTTTAGTGCCATTTTAAATTTTGCATCTTTTGTGTCTGGCCTCACCATAGACCCAGCCTTGCACATATGAACTGTGTTAGTCTGGGTAAACTAAGGAAACAAATCCACAGAAACCCATATATGTATATGAGAATTTTATATAAAGGGTAAGTGTACATTCAGAGAGTATCCCAACCCAGTGCTGTTCAAGCACGTAATCCAACATTAGCCCATATGTCGGACACTGATCTACAAAGTACTCCTCAATCTCACAAAACACACGCAATGATGCTGACTGCAGGAGGAAAGCCTAATCAGTGAGCATGTAGGCATCTCAGTGTTGGCAGGTGTCTCCATGTGGCTGTTCCAACAACCAGGGCTGCATCGGGGTAGGTCTATGTGGCTTCTCCTCAGGGATGTCTCGCGGGAAGTGAGCCTTGCCAGCTAAAGCAGGGAACTGGCTAAGGTCAGTCCAACCATCAGAGAGCAAGAGACCAGAGAATTATAAACGTGAGGATCACCGAGTCCTTTCTTGCTCCACCCTCCAATTAATCCCACATGTATTTGTCTGCCAGATTGGAACAAAAAACCTTAACTGCCTCATGAATTGTTTAATAAGTATTGGGTTACTCAGTAGATGGCTATTTAAGTAGCCTTGACATATTGGCTATATTGACTAACTCAATAAAACATTTCTCAGCTGAATGAATATTTGTTGAATATAAGGCATTGAGATATATATTCTTTGTACTTTCACTTAACTACTCACCTATAGGTAAAATTTTACAAGGAAGATGATCTTTACCAAGTGGTAAGGGTTACTATTGCCAACGACACTTCATGTTGATATCATATACCCCAAAGACTATGTGATGGAAAGGGCATATTACCTCTGTGGTATTCTTTCCCTAAATCCATAACTCCAATCTAATTAAGAAACCACCGACCGAATGCCAAATTGAATGATAGTCTACAAAATGCCTGTTCAATACACATCACAAGTATCAAAGTAATGAAAATTATAAGAAAATACAAATAGAATCAATTAGGAGAAATTAAGGAAATGTGATGAGCAAATATAATGTGAAATACTTTATTATGTTCTGAACAATAATAATACTTCTTAACTAGACACTAGCCAAAAAACCGGTAACAGCTATAGCTTAGTTAATAATATGCAAATGTTAGCTTTGGGGTGATAAATGTTAATAGCTAAAGAAACTCTATAAAGGGAACTCTCGGTGTGTGTTTTTTACCATTATTTTATAACTTTAGCAATATTTCAGAATTTAAAAAATTAAAATGAAGACGGAATGGATAAAAGAGAAAGTAAGTTTTCTCTGCTAACAGTTAAAGGCACAGAAAAGAGATCTCTAGGAGGAAATGTGTTTAGAACAACAGTAACAACAACAACACACCCATTCACCCCACAAACTTTGTGTCTGGAGTTCTTATGGTTGGTTATAGTCTGCAAACCTCATCCAAAACTTATCTTTTAGAGACTGCTGGAGTTTTTGTTGGCTTGTTTGTTTCCAGCCCTGTAATGGTTCCCATAATGTGTCAACGAGAAAATCAAATGAAACGACCACAGAAGGCACTCCCAACATGCACTCCTCCAGCCCATCCCTCACAGATACCAAGCTGCTCCTTATTCTCTAGCCTTTGAGCCTGAAACCCCATCTTTCTGAGTTCTGAGAGGCATTCGATCTTCCTGAGGACCCCAATGGCAGCGGTAAAGGAAAAAATAAGAAGGTTTATTATCGACTCTCCAATGGAGTGTGTTTTGCTGTGTTTAAGACATTTTGGAAATTAAGGCTGTTGTATGAGGTAATGTTCTGGATAAAAAGAAATGGTTGGCCTGTAGCTAATACTCCACAGTAGCTGTGTGCCCATCTGGTTTGGTTTTGAATCATCCTTATTGATTTGCAGAGAAATGAAATACTGAAATCAACATGTAGCTTGAAACTCCAAATCCAAATCGGCTTTGCCAAGCTCTGCCAGCTCTGCAGAAGGGAACAGCATGCAGGCAGCCTGACTCGAACTGTAACAGATTTGCTTGCTCCCGTTCTGGACAGTTCCCTTACCAAGCTTGTTTTGTTAAGTAGACTTGCAACCTTTAATGTCCCCTATGTCTTTCATGGCGCAAGTCCTTTGAACAGGAAATTCTTATACAAGTTGCAGCAAAGATGGCATCAATTATTCTTGTCGCAGGAACTTATTAACTAGTGACCAAATCTTCTAAGAACCATTCCCAAAGCCTCAACTTGCCTGCGGCTTTATGGGCGGCTGGAACGCTTTCCCACTGGCTTCCTCTTCACTTCTGCTCTCGTTCGCGTGACTAGGAAGTGCCAGTCTTTCATTTCCAGAGTAGTGGATTTGCCACCACCCCCATTTTTCAGAGAACAGGGTGACTCAACCTTTAGAAAGGCGTTGCCTCTTGCTCTGAGATGCATTGATGTTCCTGCTTTCATAAAAAGCCCTTTGAATTGCCTATAGAATGGAAAGCTTTGAATTTCACTTATGCAAGACAGTGAGACACTTTGTGGCTCTTAATGACCGCCCTTTCTCTTTTGTTGAATGATCTTAATAAACTTGTAACCAACTCCTCTTTCTGTTTCTGACCCCCTTTATAGGAACTTTTTTTTTATTGAGATCAGGCAGGGAGGGTGGAGAATCACCATGACCACACTGCCATCTCCATTCTACTCTTGAAAGTGCCGAAGTGCCCTTGTAGAACTCCCTCAATGAGTAAATAGGTATCAGCTCACCCAGAATGTTAAAGCAATGAGCAAGGCCTACTTAAAGATTAACAAAGCACAAAGTCTTTCCAGATGAAGAGTTTACCCATGATGGCCAGAAGGGCTCGTAGGAACTAAACAGAGCAATGCATGTGAAAATGCTAACTTGTTTTTTAAGGTCAAACTTTAACTCTTAGGAGCCCTGGAGGTGGAATGGCTGCCAACATTCAACTGCCAACAGTAAGATTGGTAGTTCAAGCCCACTCAGTGCTTCCATGAGAGAATGAACAGATAATCTGATTTCTTAAAGATGGCCATAACTGGAGAAGGTGCACTAGTAGAGAAGGGAGCTGGAGTATGGGGAAATCAGGATGGAGGAGCTCCTTCAGGCCGGTCGTTAGATTGGAACTACTGGATGGGTGGAGAGAAGGTGGGGTAGAGAGACAGAACCAACTGCAAGGATCTACATATGACCTCCTGCATCAGGGGAGTGGGTTAAGGGAGGTATCGGGCAGTGTAAGATATGACAGAACAATAATAATTTATAAAGTATTGAGGGTTGATGGGGGAGGGAGAACAGGGGAAGAGAGGAGGGCTTGG
>PVJH01004528.1:27298-124205 GCA_004026705.1 Nesogale talazaci
AAAAAAAAACAATGGGCAATTTGGTTATTCATGAGAGTAAATTAAAAAACTAAATAAGAGATATTGATGAGTCATACATATTATACAAGTACTGTCACAATTGAGCTTGGATTGCTTCATTGTAAAACATACTCTCATCCAAGAGAAGAGGAATGTAGTCACAGTAGAGGGGTACCATTATCCCACATTATTTTTCAGGTCCTCCATGTCAAAACAGTACACTGGATAGATTTTCACAAAGTTTTTTTCTGTTCAGCAAGGGGCATTTGTACTTAATAAAGCCGTTCTACAGTTCTGAGGGTATTCTCTTAAAGTCCATTACTTAACTTCTGGATTCATTATAAAATGTAATCTCTTTTGGATCCTGATCAGTGGCCAAGGATATCTAATGCATATTATTGCTTTTTCTTGGATCTGTACATGACCAATTTACAGGCCACGATACCTTTTTTTATTAGCAGAGAATGAAGAGAGGACTTCAAAGGAAAAAAAAAACATTACATTGAAATGCTTGGAGCCTAGAGTTTAGCATGTGGAAGGAAGCTAATTCAGGAGACTTATGTGAGAGCAGCAAAGAATTTGGGCTTTACAGTGAGACAAACCTAAGTTTTTCTCCACTCAACAGTTGTGTAATCTTAGACAAGTTTCTGAGTATTGTCTCCTCATCTGTAAAATATCAATAATTGCTAGACTTATGCAACCAAAAATGTTGTAAAGAACAAGTAAAGCTGGTTTCTGAGAACATGGCTGCCTGGCATTTTTGACTGTGTTTTTATACAGCCCTTAATGATCTAGGGACTGTCTGATAGATATCAGGAGCTACAACAGCGGACTGAAACAAGGAACCGGTTGTGACAATTGCACACAATCGGAGGGTGTCTCACTCTCTGTTACATGGGACTGCTCTAAATCAGAATGGTCTTGACGGCACCTAAAAACAACTCTTCCAAAAAAAACTCTTCATGAAAATAGGCTGCAGTCTTTGATGTACACCCTGTCAAAATGTCAATTTTGACATCATTGAGTGACTTAAATAATTTCCCTTTAAAATGTCCTTTGAATCATAGAGACAAAAAGAAGTCTGAAGGGGCAAGCCCATGGCTATAGGGTGGATGGGGTAAGATGTTCCAGGGGAATTCTCTTAGCCTACCCCTTGCTGGCCTCAAGGACTGGGCAGGCACCATGTCAGGACAGAGAGTGGGGGTGGGTGGGGGTGAGGGTGGAACTCCTGGCACAATTTCCCTGTCTTTTTTCCCCTCGCTGCTGCAGTTTTCGGTTGTCTTAAAATGTCTTCACTGTACTCCCCCTGATCATTTCTATGTCCTTTAGTAACTTCTATCAAGATTATCCATTTGGAAACCAGACAACAACTGCCATAACTTTCCGAGCTAACTTCTCTTCTTTGAACTGAACTTACCTAGCAGGTTTTCTCCCAAGACATTACTTTTTTTCTTTTCTCAAGGAGCCCTAGTGGCATCCTCGGGTAAGTGCTTGACTGTTCCCAGAGTCGCTCTTGGGAGAAAGAGAGAGCTCTCAGCTCCCAGGAAGATGCGCAGCATTAAAAGCCCTCTGAGGAAGAAAACAATCCAAGGCAGTGGGAAGACTGGCTTAAACTAAGACAAATGTGTTACTGAGATCACGTGTCTGTAGCCATCCAGCTATCACTGGGACATGTTTGAATATATTTTCTTTGGAATAAATCAGGGTGATCAGTGTATGTATGAACTGGAACCCTAAGTGCTCACTTTCTCTCTTATCATTATACATGTGTAGTTCCCAACTTATAGTGTATTCAAATATAACAAACAACACATGATTGACTATTTTTTATATTTTTGTCGGTAGCAATTTTCAATACTGCATACAAGGTGGAGATAAAAGTCATGATTTACAATGATACCAATGAAAGGCAATAATAATGAAAATTGAAGAAAAGGAGGTATTTGACTTATGTCAGAAACCAATTTACCATAGACTCATCAGAATAGAACCCCACCATAAACTAGAGGCTTTAAGAAGCATGGAACTTCAAACATTCCATTGCCTTTTAATTGCAAATTACCACAAAAAAATGTATCCCCCTGGTATGTGTGTGTGTGTGTAAATGTACAGATGTGGAAGATCAATGGGACTGTCTCCTTCTGAAAAGATTTACAGTCTCAAAAACCTTAAGGGGCAATTCTACTCTAATCTCTATGGTTTCTATATAATTGTTATGGATCCGAATCAACTGGATGATAGTATTTAATCATGTTTTTTTTTTAAAAAAAACATATACACCTATGTATATGAAAGCAAGCAAGATGGTCATGATCTTTCCCCTTCTTATTCATTAAAGAAGAATTGATCAGAGCTTGGATTAGCTTTCATCACAGCTCAAATATTCAAAATGCTCAATATTTAATGAGCTAGATAGCAGGGCTTCCCTCTTCGAGTCAGGAGTAAGATAGTATCCTTTGGCATTATGGTTTCTAAAGCCTAGAGTTCAGCTACTAGGCATCCTGACTCAACGATAATGATGTAGATGACATTGAAATACAGAAAAATAACAAATATTAAATCTAAGGTTCTGTGATGTTTTTTCCATTCATAGTTCCTGATCGCTAAGTTCATCGATGCCTCTAATTGAAACCTCAAGCCCAGACTCCAAGCCAACCAAAATGAAAGCAAGTATTGGATTCATTTGAATTGGGACTTAGGTCATTTTTCCAGTGGCCCATAATTTCCATAATTTCAGTGGCCCAGTGAAGATTCTCAAGGCTTTTGCATTGTTTTTCAAGTGCCAAATCACAATAAAAGTTAATAGCAGGTAGTAGATAATTGTATGGGTTCTGACATGAGCTCAATTCCTAACTGTATCAATTACTGGCCATGTGCTTTGAGAAAAAAATATTTTGCTTCTGTATGCTTGAGTTTCATCATCTGTAAAATGGGGGTAATGACATAATTATAGTATCTAACTCATAAACTTCTTGAGATGATTAAAGGTGAGAAGGGTTGTAAATGCTTAGTGTGTGGCATCTAATGATCACTTACATGTTCATATTTTACAAACATACAAAACTTCAGAGTCTCCATTTTCTCAAGCACATTGTGTTTCCTCTTTTCCCTTTCTGATTTTAGCTCTAGTCACCCATCCCTTCTATCTCCCGCCCCGTTCATTGGCAGCTGACTTGTTTAAATATGCTTCAATGGTCTGAGGAGGCCCTTCAATTCTACAGGTTTTCCAAACTCTGACTGAACTGAATGTTTATGTCTGGAACATGTTACCTGACCCATCTAGCTACACCTTGCAATGTACTAACTCTACTTCCCTTAACTGCCACTGGATGCCAGAAATAGACAAGTCTTGAGATTGAAAAGCAAGCAAACAAAAAGAAACACCCCCTGACCCAAGGTGACCTTATGGACAGAGTAGAATTTCTCCCTTTATGCAGGAATAGGAGCCTCATTTTTCTCTAACAGACTAGTTGGTGGATTCAAACAAATGACCTTGCAGATAGCTGTTCGGTTCAAGCAGTGCTCTTTTGAGATTTAAAATACAAGAAACCTCACCCTCTCTAGCATTTCTACAAATATTCCAAATCTGTTTCCTATATAGGAAATCCTGTCTTATTTGGATAAGATACCTGGATGATTGAATATCAGAATACAAATGGAAATCATTTTCGAGGCAAATTACAAAAGTAGAAAGCATCAGAACAAATGTTTTCTACATTAAAAGAAATACAATTTGATGGTTACCATGGGGGGAGAGGGAACGAGGGTAGGGGAAGTCACCTGCTCAACAGTGGACAGGCATAAACTTAGAGGAAATGAAAAATAATATGCAACAAAAGGGAGATGGCAAAAGATAACGATGGAATTAGGGCATGACCTTGAGAGATGTGGGATGAGCTGTTGAATGTAAACCCATGATCTGCTCTGTAAATCTTCACCTAATTCACAATGCAAGGTTAAAACAAAGCAAAAACAAGCAGGAAACATTCAAGGATTGAAAAGAATGAAACAATCTCTTCCTCCTCACCTTTCAAAACAGGACAAGTATGAAAAATATAGAAAATGTTTTAACTTAATGAAGGGAAATTAAGAATAAGAAACAAAGGACTCTCAGGACTAACTCTAAAGTCTGAATATGACCATTGTAATAAATTAAAATATGTCTTATATAAATTGTTCATTTTTTATTTGAGAAACGGTTTCTTTCCCAGGATCTCAAAGCACTTTGCAAACATTAATTACCCATCAGTATCAACTTGTGGTATAACTATTACTGTCTCCCAAATTATGAAACAAGAACAGAGCAAGGTTAAGAAACTTGCCCAAAGCCACATGGGGCAAACTCTGAGCAAGAGTCATTTGTTGTTTCTGTGTTTGTAATAATGAGCAAATTAAAAGTGCAATAATTTTCTTTGTAATTCAGAAAAAAATAACTCTGCTAACAGTCATACCCAGCCATAAGAAAGAATTCTTTTTAACTTCCCTTAATGTGGATACTTTTTTTTGATAGTACCTAATTATGGTAAATTGCTTCATTCCTTAATTGTTACTGCAAGGCAACTAAACACTGCTATGTTGACTACTCAAGAGTGGATTGCTAATGGCCTTAATCATCGGATAATCTGGTAATATAATCAATGTAACGGAGAGATACCTTGTGGAAATAACAAGTAAATCAAGTATGAAACATAGACTTAAAGAGGAGTGCTCAATTGCAATGCTTTGTTTTTATCGTGAGAAGTAAAAAATTCTTATTTTTCCCAGAATTTAATGCTATTTGATGCCTTTAATTTCCATAGCTGCACACACCTTGCTGTATGCTGTTGACCTCTCATCACACTGACTCTGGATATCCTCTCCACAGGCTAGAAATGCAAACATTTTCCCCACAGATAATTCACCAGAAGAGATCAAGCCTGAGAATTCTTCCAACCTCAATATCTTTAAAAGGGGGCCAGTTTTTCCACTTCACCAGCTTATAAGTTAAAAAGATGAGACGAAAAGTGAGCTTTAGTTATTCTTGCCATATTTGGTGCTTTTGTGGAGAATTAAAAAATTAATTCACATTAATAGAAAAGAAAAAGGGAGATGTTGAACTTTGGATGAATAATAATGAGAGTGAGAGTGCCAAAATTTTCTTTGAAAACAATCAAGTATGAATTTAAGGCTCTCTCAGTAGTTCATGCTGAGAATTCATTCTACAATTAATTGAAGACAAATATGAGTCAAAAAGTATTGCCATAAAACAAACTATTACTAAGCAAAAACAGTAAAACACGAAACTATGATTCCTTGACATATCCTCCAACTATATCTATAAACTTCTGAAGACGGTGTTTCCATAATTCTAACCTTTCCCTGAAGAATTCTGTGAGCTTTGATTTAAACACCATCAAAACAGGAGTTTTGCTATCATCCTTGAGGGACTCCGATCATATTCCTTTGAAATGTTCTTTGAGTTTCAGGAACAAAAAAAAAAGTCTGACGGGAAAAGATAAAGGATATGTGGTAGATGGGGTAAGGTTTCACAATGAAATTCTCCCAAGACAATCCTTGTTACCCTTGTAGAGTGGGGTAGGTGAATTGTCACGATAGAAAAAAAATCCTCCGCCCAACTTTCCTGATTTTTTTTTCTCATCAATGCTGTGGTTAGTTTTCTTAAAATTTATTCATACTAAACCCCTACTGTTGTCCTGTGTCATTTGAGAAAACATATCAAGAGAGTATAAGTGTGAAACGTACATAAATATGTAATTTTAGAATCCTAAAAGGCATCTCCCTAAGCTTCTGAGCTGACCTCTGTGTCCCGAAATTGATTAGCCCTGCAGATACCCTGAGAAGCAGCTCTCTTGATTAGACCTATTTGGAGATTTGCTTTATAACGGGCACTCTAACAATACAAAGACTCGTGTATGACTGAATGGGTCTGCAGTCATTCGAGGACTACAGAAACATGTAACCATAAACACGAGAATGTATGAACCGGAACCCCAGAAGCAATACTTTTTGAATTAGTTTCATACTTCCTGGCTGACCCAAGCTGACCCATTATATCATATAGATGTGAAAATTGGAGGCTGAATAAAGAAGATCAAGGAATAGATGCATTTGAATTGTGGTGCTGGAGAAGAATTATTGAAAGTACCACGGACTGCTAAAAGGACAAGTGGATCTGTGTTGAAAGAAGGAAGGTCAGAGTGCTCCTTAGAGGAAAAGATGGTAAAACGCTGTCTTACATATTTGAATATGCACTCATGTACCTGCACACAGCAAGCCCATATAAATATTTACAACAAAATGCCAAAGTAGGATCCCTGATAGTACAGTAGGTAACAGCTTGGTCGCTAACCCAAAGGTGGCAATTGAAACTCATCTATATTTGCATTGGATGACCTGTCAGGCAGTCATATGCTGTCCATTTGGAACTGCTATTGGTATCATTTTATTACTTTTCCTTATGCATTTATAAGCCAATTGAAATAAATGTATTTCTCTTCTCCCTGCTTTTCTAATCTGGTGGTCGATTGTCATTCTGTCTTGGAAATGTCTCCCTATCAACTCCTAAAAGGATTCATTAATGTAAAAAATTGGCAGTTTTTCAGATTCAATTTTACCAATATAATGTATTTTATCATGTCACTATAAATGGAAATCTATATTTTGTCAAATATGTTTGTGGTAGTTATATAATCTGGTATCAATTTGAAGATTAAGAGAGTAGGGGTGGAGTCTAGCCTGTCCGTGAGGATATAACCAATGAGGTCTCTATATTGACAGAGACTTATCCTGAGGATTATGGGAACTCCTATATTTCCTCCTTGGAGGTGGAAGACACACAGTCTCTCTGCTCACACCTTGTGAGACATCCCTGTGGAGAAGACATATGGAGGGAAGCTGATGGAGCCAGACCTCTGGAGTTGGAAAAGCCATGAGAAGACCCCTGCCAGTGCTGAGATGCTTACAATGCCACGGGTTCTACAAGATTTCCCACCCACTGGCCAAATCTGCATTTGGCATCATTGTTTGTGTTTTGTGTGTCTGAACAGGACTTTATAGTTTGATATCAGACATATGGGCTAATAAAAGCCTTATGAACATGATCTGGACTGGCTGAGATCTTTTCTCAATATCCAACTGTTCTTGTTCTATAAAGCTCTTTCTTAGGCACATATGTGTCTCCTTGGATTTCTTTCTCTAGTCTAAGCAGACTAGCACAAAGACCCTATTGCAAAGATGGATGTCAGCAATATGACGGATTTTTCTCATGTAACGGTATATTTTTGTTAATAAACTCATGGAAAATATATTGCTACATGAAAAGATATTGGAAGGACAAGAAGGAGCTCTGGTGGCCTAGTGGATCACTTGGTGGACTGCTAAACACAGGGTCACCAGTTCACATCCACAAATCACACGGAAGGAGAAAAATGAGGCTTTCTACTACCGTAAAGGTTTACCACCTTGGCAACCCAAAGGGAGAGTTCCACCTTGTCCTATAGGGTCACTACGAGAAGAGCTGACTTGAAGGCAATGAGTTCTTTCGTGGAATAAAAAGGAAGGGGAAGTAGACTGGAACGTCCTCTGATTTCATATGGAGGAAGGGAGATCTAACTCATGATGCCATGACCGTTTCTTATGAAGTGGAGGTCAGTCATGCCTTCAGCCCCTCGCTCATGGGTCCCCACACCTAGCTCCCCAACTAAGTGCCTAAAAGTACCTCAGTTTGCAAATGAGTCTCCCACTACAAAGCGCTCTGCTTTACTGCCTCATGGCCTAGGAAGGCCATCACTCTACCCCATGGTGGAGCTTGTGGTTGTGTTGCTGACACTCCTATGAAGGTTGTCTAGTGCCATAGCTTTCTGTCTTTGAGTTGAGGAGATTCGATGAAAAGGGATTTCAGAGTTGAAAAGAAAGGAACTATTCCTGTTCTTCACTCTTCATGGTTGGAAGATCCCATTCCCGCTTCTGGGATGGCTGATATTAAACCCAACAGGATGACAAAACTAAACAATTCTTGAATATATTTAATAATAAAACCATTAAGAAGCACTAACAGCTAACTCACATAAGCCTATCGGTATCTTCTGCCACCTTTCTTAATACTACCCATCAAAAACATATCATTTAATGTTATTTACAAAGATTTTGGCTAGAAAAGCCATACTAAATAAATCACTGCATTGCAGATATACATGGCATGATTTTGGTGGCTTCTTCTCCGTGGGGACATTCTCTATTAAATTCCATCAATAATGTGTATGAATGTCTATTTCCCCACATACGTGCCAGTGATGCTATTAAATCTTTTTTTTCTTATTTGCATTAATTTGAAATTCTTTAGGTATAAGCAGTGCTTTAATTTATAATTCTCTAATTTTGATCTTTTCCCATATTTGAGTCTTGGGCATCGACTCAATGGCAATGAGTTTAATTTTTCTTTTTGGCTTTATAAAGCCACTTTCTATATACCTCTTCTGTTTATTGTGGTAAATATATATGAAATGAAAAGATTTCAACATGCTTCATATGTAGAACCCAATTACATTAATGATATTTGCAATGATATTCAAACATTATCATTACTTATTTCTAAATATTTCCATCACTAATAGCAGAAGCTTAGTCTCCCTTAAATAATGATCTCCCCCTCCTCTTTTCCTCTTATCCCTGTAACCATTAGTTAAATATTGTCTCTATACCTTGGCCTACACTGGATATTTCCTGTATGTTATATCATTTGATATTTGTCCTTTAGCGATTGAATTATTTTACTTACTATAATTTAATTTCTGTTCAAAGTTCATCCATGTCATGCCTGATAGGGCTTGAACAAATGCAATGTAGCAAAGAACAATTAATGAATGTCAAATAAAGGTCAAACATAATAGCGAGACAATAGGAAAGTATAAGGAAACAAAAGAAAGAACTAAGCGGCAAAGGACATTTATAGAGGTATAAATACAGCCATAGACAGATGTAAATATATTTTTATATAATGAGAGGGCCACAGATTTTTGAAAGTATATTGTATGTTTAATAGTAAGGTAACAGATGGACATTGGACCTCCCTCAATGTACTCACTCAATGCAAGAACACTTTATTCTAATAGCCTGGCATTGATGCTCATCTTCTTGACACAATTACTGAAGACAAAATAGGTGTGTAAGCAAATGCAGTGAAGAAAACAAATGGTATCTGGCTATCAAAAGATAAAGAGTCTGGAGTCTTAAAGACTTGAAGATAAACAAGTGGCCATCAAGCTGATAATTAACAAAGACAAAATGGAAGGGTCACTCCAGCTTGTGTGATCATGGGGTATTGATGGGATTATGTGTCAGACATCAAAAACCCAGAAAAAATATCATATCAATGTGAATGAGGGGGAGCACAAAGTGGAGACCCAATGTCTAACTATAGACTATCAGACCTCCCGTTACAGAAGGGTCACAAGGAAGAGATGAGCCAACCGGGATGCAGTATTTCACGGATGAAACACACAACTTTCCTCTAGTTCTTTAATACTTCTCTTCCCCCACCCCACTATCATGACCCCAATTCTATCTTACAAATCCGGCTAGACCACAGCATGTACAGAGGTAAAGATAAGAGCTGGAAACACAGGGAATCCAGGACAGATAAACCCAGGACCAATACTGAGACTGGTGATATCATGGGGTAAGAGCAAGGTAGGAAGGAGTAGGATGGAGCCCATCACAATGATCAATGTGTAACCACCACCACCAAGCAGGATGAATAATAGAGATGAGGGTGATGGGAGACAGTAGTCTGTGTAAAATATGAAACTAATAATAATTTATAAATTGTCAAGGGTTCACCAGGGAGGAAGTGTGGGAGAAGAAGAGAAGGAGAAAAAATGAGGATCTGATTTCCAGGGTTCAAGTAGAAAGCACGCATTTTGAAAAGGATGGTGGCAACATATATACAAATATACTTGATACAATGGATGCTTGGGTTGTTATAAGAGTTTCAAGAGCTCTGAATAAAATGATTATACTTTACAAAAAAGTTCATCCATGTCATAGCATGTATCATGTATTTCTCTTTCTGGTTGAATAACATTCCCTTCTATGTATCTACCCTATTTTGCTCATACCTTTATCTGTCTGTTGATGGACATGAGCTGTTTATATATTTTGACTGCTGTAAATAGTGCTTCAATGAGCACTAGTGTGCAAGTATCTACTTCAGTGCTTGCTTTCAATTATTTTGGATTTATACCTGTTGTTGTTGTTGTTGCTAGATGCCATTGAGTCAGTTCTCACTAACGATGACACTATTTACAACAGAATGAAACACTGCACGATCCTTTGCCATTCTCACATTTGTTCCTATTCTTGAGTCCAGTGATGCAGCCACTGTGTCAGTTCGTCTGCTAGAGAGCCTTCCTCTTTTACACTCCCCTCCCACTTTATGAAGCATGATGTGCTTCTCCAGGGGCTGACTTCTGCTCACAACATATCCAAGTATGTAAGATGACGTCTTGATATCTTTGTGCCTAAAGAGCATCCTACCCCTACTTCTTCCAACACTTATCTGCTTGTTCTTGTGGCACTGCATGGGACATTCAATATTCTTCTCTAGTACCACAATATAATGCATAAGTTTGTCTTTGGTCTTCCTTATTCGTTGTCCAATTTTCACATGCATATGAGGTAATTGGAACTATCAAGGCTTGAGTCAGTCATATGGTATATACATCTGGGTCATATTGTAATTTTGTTTAACTATTTGAAAACAAAAACGCACTACCAAATTTGTTTTTCTACTTTTACTGTGTCATTTTACTATCTCTCAGCAATTAAAAAGGATTCCAATCTCTCCACACCACAGCTAACACCTGATGCTTTCTTTTTTTTACTCATCGTCATCTTACTGTGTTTGAAGTGATATCTTATTCCTCTACATTTTTCAATTGATAATTTTGATGTTTTCTTGAGAGTTGTATGAACTCTTTTGTAGTAACAATTGTGAATATAGATGGCAAATAAAGCTCTTGCCAATTCGTCATTGGTCTTTTGTTTTTGGTAACTTTGTTATGAATTCTTAAAAGAAGTCAGTATGATCAAACTTTTCTATGGCTTTTGCAATGTGTCATATTTAGAAACATCCTTTCCATGTCTGGTAATTAAGAGTACACTTTTCTGTCTTATGAAAAGATGAGACATTATTTGGTTGTATGAGGGGAGAGGGATGAAATAGGAATTATAAGCATAATTCCAAGATAAAGATGTGGCTTTAGAAAAACAAATAAGTGGGGAAAGAACTATTAAATAAATAGAAAAATGTGATCACTTAAGTTGAATCCTCACTGGGAAGAATGTAGATATGCTATGATAGTATAGGCCAGATGAAACACAGGCCAAGTGATGATAATTTGAAGCAAAAATACTGAGGAATAAATTATAGACATAAGAGATAATGATTTGGGTAACCCATTGAATAGCCAAGTCTCCAGAAAGTGTAGAAGACAGCTTATATAAGAACATGAATCCAGAGAACCATAAATCAATAAAGTTCACCACTGAATCACTGCACTGAACAACTAACACTATATGAAACTGTTAATAATGATCACTTTAGACCCCAAATAAATAGGGACAAGTAATAGGCAACATGAGTTTGTCAAAATCAAGTCATGTGAAACCAAACTTAAGTAGTCCTTCAATAAGATCAGATTGGTTAATAAAAACTCAGTTTGATATGTTAAAGGAGAAAGAAGTGAGTAGAGGTTTAGCTAGAAAAAGGAAAAAAAAGAAAGTGAATTAGTTGGAAGTTCCATATGATAGAGTTTAGCTACAGACCTAGTTAAAACAAATTCTATCCAAAGAGCTGTTACTAACAGTTCAATACCAGACAGGGTAAAGGTGTTAACTACATCTCTTTGGGGTCTACTCCAAGTTCAATACAATTCAGTACTTTCATTTGCATCTTGAAAATAGAATAAAGGGGAAGTTAATAAAATTTGTAGGTGTTCTTGTGCATGGCAAGATTGGCATGAAAAGTGAGTGTGACCAGGGTAATTTTTTAAATTGGCAGAAGTCAATAAAATAAGATTTAATAAAGTATTATTAAATGTAATGTAATTCAGAAAAGCAAGAATAATCAAATACACCAATGTAAAATGGAATCATGAGAGGGTTTAAGGGTCATAGCAGAAAATAATATGAACATGTATCAGCAACAGCGGTGTCAAAACCAGAGGCCAATACTGATTAAATAAAAAATATCATTTTTTCTTGATATGAGGAAAAAGGAAAGGTTATACTATTCTATAGACATTTCATTATGTCAAGAATATCAACCTAAGAACTGAGATATAAGTAGAAATTAGATAAGTGACTGGAAAACAAAGGAATTCAAGTTCCTAAAATAAATGCAGTCATAAGTGGGAGAGAAGGGGGCAAAGAAACAATGTAGATACAGTGGGTTACAATAGAATCAGGGAGAGGGTATAAAAGTGAAAAGAAGAATAAATGAAGGGAAAGAGGAGGAAATGGAGAGGAGGAAAAAGAAGTAAATAAGAGATCAGGAATTTTAAAGGGGATGAAGGAGGACAAGAGAAGAATGCCTTCTAAAGAAATATCTTCTGTGGATTCATTTTGCTACATACTAGTGAAGATAATTGGTGAAAGGTGAGTCAAAATCCACTTAACAGTAGTTGATTCGACATTTTGGTTCATCCTAATTAACAGATTAGGTGGCACAAAGAGTTAAGCTAAAGTGACCAGATATCCTGCTTTTTAGCAATTTAGCAATATCCCACAGCATTTTAAAATTAAAATATATATATATGTTACAGTAATATTTTTGTGTTCTATGAAAATTTTTGTTGCTCCATACAGACCAATTTATTAATTAAGGAACCCCCATCCTTGGTCAATGGTGTCTCACTTAAAATCTGGTCACTTTAAGTTAAGGACTGGACCACCCACAAGTACCTCTGAAGAAAGGCCTAACAATCTACATCTGAAAGACCACAGCCACAGAAAATCTTATGAAGTGCACTTCTACTATTCAGTCACTATGTTTCAGAATGGACTTTATGACAACTTATCTTATCATCACACAATTGATATTTCAGCTGAGATGTTTCTGGGAAATCCTTCTAACCAAAATCTCTGTGTTTCCCACCAGAAAGATCTTTTTCTGACAGGTCAGGGTAAGAAGTGAGGGACAGTACTAAGACAATTCAGTTGTAAATGATCTTTAATAGACTTTCTTGTGTGTACTATCCTGCTGAGTATAAACATCAGCTATCTCAGAAAGCAGGAAGGGTAATTTCACTGCTAGCAAGGACCAGGAGTAGAGTGTATCCTCTGGATCCTGACATCCTTATAGGAAGACAGTTCTGACACCTTGAGGAGTCAAAAGGGAGTAGTGGAAAACAGGAGTCAGAAAATGAGTCCGAGCAATGGATTTCCCAGCCAACAGAGAGAGTATAGATTACTACTTTGGGGCGGGTGAAGTTACATGCCTCTTAGGTACCTAATTCAGGAAGCTGGGCTTGCTGGTCCAGGGAGCTGGAAGTGAGTTCCTTTCCATTTCGACTTACAGTGGAGTGGCAGATTCTTTGGGGCATTTATTCTCACTACATTGAGCAGATGACGACTTATAATAACTCTAGGCCTACAGGGTAGAGTAGAATTGCCTCTGAGTTTCTGAGATGTAACCTTTTCGGGAGTAGAAGACCCCATCTTTCTCTCATGGAGTGGTTGATGGTTTTTCTCTGCTGATTTTTCAGCTAGTAACCCAACTCCTAACCACTACACCACCAGAACTTTGTATCAGGTCCTGAGCTTTTCCACCTGAATTGTAACCTCTTAATTTCCATAATAAGCCCCATAGCATGAGCATTGTCTGTGAGTTTTGTGTGGTCATTACAGTGAATTATAGAAAATAGATGAAAAGTAGAGATTGTCCTTTGAGACAAAACAACTTTCAATTTTAAAAATAGACAATCCTTAAGCAATAAAAAGTACTCAAAATGATGTCAGCAAAATGAAGGTTAAAAAAACAACAAGAGATTTCTCTTTATAAAATATGTTGATTATGTTTTCTGATTTTAAAAGTAAAATATGAAAGAGAAGCTTAAATCGCATTGTGATGCATTTTTATAATTGAAATAGCCTATTACCACAAAATGGGAGTTTTGAGGAGATTTCTTGGGTTGGTTAAATTCAAGGCAGAGAAATCAGCTCAGAAAGTTATGGTGACTTTGTTTGGGGTTTACAAAATCTTCATAGATTTTCTCACAGGGCACAGCAAAATCTGGAGGTTTGTTAGGATGAAACATTAAGAATACTAAAAGCTGTCTTTGTGCTTTTTTGTTTTTGTTTTTAATGCCAGGGAAATTGTGCGAAGGAAGTTTACCCAACACAATGCCCCTGCTCATTCTTTGAGTGCAGCAAGGACATTCCTACAAGAATTTCACTGAGAACCCTCATCCTCTCCACCATCAGCCCTGATCTTCCCATTGCAGTCTTCTTTTTGTTCCCCAATCTCAACATTTTAAAGGAAAAGAATTTGAATCCCTTAAGGATGCCAAATGTTGTGTGTTGGACATTCAAGAACACCGAATTCTTTGGAGAAGGGTAAGACACAAACAAATCCTTCAGAAGTATATGGACCTAGGGGGTGGATATGTAGAGAAATAATAGCTTCACGTTTTTATATTTTTGTTCAATAAAGATTCTAAAATTTTGTGGCAAAACCTTTTAATTGTATTTGTATATAAACCATAATATATCAACAAATCTACACACATTGGAGAGAAATTGCTTTCCTCAAGTTGCTGGAATTTCTCCCAGTAACACAGGAAACAGTTAATCTCACTTTATTTAGATAAGCATTATATGGAAAATGCTATCTAAGTTATGGTTTTGTCATACACTAGCGGATTGGGTTTTTTCTGCATTTGATGTTAAATTTTATTTTTTCAGTGATCTGTACTTGTTTATGGATGCCAACACATTGACAATCTTGTTACATTCCTGCAAGCTTATTATTACCGAGGATGTTAAACCATAGTGATATTCATTAGAAATATTTTCCACCCATGTTTTCTGATTTCAAGTTTTATATTTTGTGTATATAAAATGCAATCTTTATGAGCTTTAATATATTATATTTTACTTGGTGATTTCTTCCTTGCTTTCACAACTTGAAAGCTCTTTTATGATCCATTATTTAAATCTACTATTTTATTCTACTAATTTTTGGTTTAATTGTTTTGCAAATTGTCTCATGAATTTGGAGTTTATTTTAGTGTGTATTGTGAGGTGAGACTTAATTTGTAAATATTCTGAACACCAATAATTTATGTCTTAATCCACTGGTTTGTTGTGATACTAATATTTTATATATAGGATGTTTTAATAAATCAATCATATTTCAACCACCTGAAATTAGAGATAAACTGGAACTATATAGATAATTAATTCAGAATAAAGAAGAGTATTGTTTTAAGAAATAGAAAAGGTAACAGAGGAAATAAAGTCAAACAGACCCAATGATTGCAGGTGAATCAGTAGAATGCTTGAGGAAATGTGATAAGCTTCTATTGCTTCCTAACAAATTCTGTAAATCTACACTAAAACTCACCTGTTCCCACACCTTTCTTCCATGGAGCAGTAGTTGGTGGGTGTGGACTACTGAACTTTCAGTAGACAAGTGCTTTACCCGTGAATTACCTTGACTCTGAAAAGTTACGCAGAGTAGGTGGGAAAAAATGCAATGAAATTTACATTCGAGTGTGCATATGCAGACAGAGAAGACACAAATAATGTAGGTGTAACCTGGCTTCTGGGGTAAAAATTGGAGGAAAAGGAAAGCACTCTGAGAATGAAAAAAGCAATACAATGTTTGAAAGTAAGACAAGTTAAAGGAAGAGAAGTATAACATATTTAAATAAAAGCAATAAAATGAAAGCAAAAGGTCAAAATCCAACCGCATAAAAAATCAGACTTGAAGTTTTATGAAAAGAATCATCAAAGAGAAAGCATGTTTATTAAGCAAATATAGATGGACTTGACAGGAAATTACATTTATTTTTTTAAAAAGTGAAGAATAGAAAAAAAGCTGAAGAGCCTTATGAAATCTGCTAAATAACAAACAGATTAAAATACCAGAGCATCAGGGCTGAACCCCGGTGGTGTTGTGGTTGTGTGCACAGGCTCACAGGGTTGGCGGTTCAATTATAGCAGCGGCTCTCCAGGAGCAAGGCTGGGCCTCCTACTCCCATGAGGGGGCACTGATGCCCCCCCCCAAAAAAAACAAATAAAATTCCAGAGCATCAGAAAAAGACTTAATTACCTAATGCAGTTATAACAAAATTACAATAACAAGTAATTCTTCTTAAAGTTTCACTCACTGCCTTTGAGTAAATTCCAACTCATTGTGACCCTACAGGAAGAAGTAAGACTTTCTGTTGGGCTTTCAAGGCTGTAAATTTTAATAGGAGCAGAAAGCCCCAATCAAACAATTGGTAGATTTCAAACTGCTGATTTTGTGCTTTTATACTTTAGGAAACTAAAAGACTCTACTCAACTCTGTGGTAAGGCCCTTGTCTCTTTTGAGGTTCTGTTCCAGGACAGTTTTCATGTGGTTTGGTATCCCTCTTCCTTCATCCCTTCTTGATAATTCATATTAAACCTCTTTTACATGTCAAAGATTATTTCAAAATGCACTCTACACTCATTCTGCCTCATTGACACAACACAGACAATGCATTCACAAGTGACATAACTATAAGCACATCATTACTGTTGCTAGGTTGTCATTAAGCTACACAGTGATACTAAGTTCAAGGAGAAAAATACTGCCAGGTCTGTACGATCCTCACAAATTTTCTATTTGAGGACATTGTTTTAGTCATGAGGTCAATCCAGCTCCTTGACATTCTCCCTATTTTTCTGACCCTCCACTTTTCCAAGTTTGATGTTGTGTTAGTGTGGTTAGACTAGAGAAACAAACCCATAGACATTCATATGTATAAGAAAGAGGTTTATATACAAGATCAATTGAACATTGAGAAAATATCCCAGCCCAGTCCAGTCTACGGTCATAAGGCCAATATATTAGCCCATATGTCTGATACCAATCTGTAAGTCCTCTTCAGACTCATGAAGCACATGCAATGACACCAGGACAATCACAGGCCAGTGAGTGCAGAATCTTGTGTATCTAGTGGTGGCAGAAGCTTCTCAGGCCTGGCAGGGATCTCCCCCTGGCTCCTCCAGTTTCCAGAGTTCAGGTTCTGTCAGCACGCTGCCATGTGTCTTGTCAGTAGAGTGTTTTCAGGGGACTCATTCATGAGGCTCTCACCTCCAAAGGGAAAATACTGCGAGATACCCCAGAATTCTCAAAGGAGAAGATCATACCCATATAGAGGGCTCATTGGCTATCTCCAGATTGACAGTGTAGACTCCACCCCTACACTCTTAATCCTCAAATTGAGATTAGGTGACTGCCACAGATGTCCTTTTTCAGGAACTGATATTCCCTGATAACTCACTCTAAAGTCACTACCCTTGAGTCAATTTTAACTCAGAGACCCAATGGGACAAACCTAACTGCCTATGAGTTTCTGAGGTTGTGTATCTTTATGGGAGTAGAGGCTCTCATCTTCCTCCAGAGGAGCAGCAGGTGGTTTTAAACTGCTGACTGTGCATTCAGAAGCCCAATGTCTAACCACTATACCACCAGGGCTCCTTGATACATGACTAAAATAAAGAAATCATCTCACTAGCCTTGTTTCAAGGAACAATTAAGATGCACTTCATCCAAAATAGATTTATTCTTCTCCCAATCGATTCTTTGTCAATAATATAAATCAAAAGCATCATTTCTCCTCCAGTCTTATTTACTCATGGTCCCACTTCCACATCAATATGAGATAATTGAAAATATTGTGGTTTGGGTCAAACACACTATTCCTTTGCATGACTTCTTTACTCTTTAACACTTTAAAGAGGTCTTCCTCAACTGATTTTTCCAATGTGCTAAGACAATTGATAAACCTTTTGACTTCTGCTTTCATAGGGGTTATTAGTGAAGCCAAGTAAAATAAAATAATGGAACAACTTCAATCTTTTGTTCTGCTTATCATAATGTTGTTCATTACTCAAATTTTATTTTTCATTTTCTTTACATAGAGCTGAAATCATTAGTAGACATTGTAATCAAGTCCTCAAGCAAGCAAGGTCATGTCACTTGCATATTTTGCAGGATGTTAATGAGTCATGTTGTTAATGAGGAAGCGGTTCAAGCTGCTTTGAAAGTATTAACGAACAACAACAACAACAACAACAACAACAATGAGGCTCCAGAAATTGACAGAATGCCCACTGAAATGTTTCAGAAAGCTGAAGATGCACTCTTTCATCTATACCAGTAAATCTGAGAGACAGCTACATGGCCGACTGATTGGAAAAGATGCATATTTGTAACCATCCCAAAGAAAGGTGTCAACAGAATGCTCAAACTATAGAAGCATAACATTGATACTGCACAAGGGTAGATTTTTTACTTAAAATCGCTCAACAACAGTTGCAGCAGTACATTGACAGGGAAGGTCCAGAAGTTCAAGCCAGATTCTGAGGAAAATGTGGAACAAGGGCTATCTTTGCTGATGTCAGATGGATCTTGGTCCAAAGCAGAGACTACCAGAAAGGTGTTTACTTTTGTTTCGTTGACTACACAAAGGCATTCAACTTTACAGGCCATAATAACCAGTGACTAACTTTGAGAAGCATGGGAATTCTACAATGTTTCATTGTGTTCACTAAGAACTTACACATGGATCAAGAGACAGTGATGCGAATAGAACAAGGAATGCTGCATGGTTTAAAATCAGGCAAGGTGTGTGTCAGAATTGTATCCTCTCACAATACTTGTTCAATCCAGATGCTGAACAAATCATCAGAGACCCTCGATTATATGATGAAGAGTGTGACATCAAGATTGCAGGAAAGCTTGTTTAACAATCTGCAGCATGCACCTGACCCAGCCTTGCTTGGGGAAAATCAGGAGGAATTCAAGAACTTGCTGAGGAAGATCAAGGATTGTAGTTGTCAGTATGAATTATCACTCAATGTAAGGAAGACCAAAGTTCTCACACCTGGACTAATACATAGCACAATGTCAAATGGAGAAATGGATGAAGTTGTCAAAGATCTGGTCTTACTTGGATTGATAATCAATACACATGGAAGCAGGAATCAAGAGATCAGAAGACATATTGCATTTGGTAAATCTGTTGCTTTAGAGCAGTGGTTCTCAATATTCCTAAAGCTGTGACCTTTTAATACAGTCCCTCATGTTGTGGTGACCCTACCAACCATAAAATTATTTTTGCTGCTTCTTCAGAACTATAATTTTGCTACTATTATGAATGGGGCAACCCCTGTTAAAGGGTTGTTCCACCCCCAAAGGGGTCATGACCCACAGGTTTAGAACAACTGCTGCAGAGTATTGAAAAGCAAGGATGTTATTTTGCAGATTAAGGTGTGCCTGAACTCAAGCCATAGTATTCTTTATTGTATCATATGATATGCACATAAAAGTTGGACATTAAATAAGGAAGACTGAAGAAGAATCCATGCACTTGAATTGTGATGCTAAAAAAGATTTATTAAAAGCACACGATTGTTGAAAGGACAAACCCATCTGTTGAAAAAAGGTCAGCGTTCCCTTTCGAGGCAAGAATGGCAAGATTTCCTCTTAGACACATTGGACATATTGTTAGAAGAGACCAGTAACTGGAGAAGGACATTGTTCTTCCTAAAGTAGAGGGGCGGTGAAAAAGAGGATGGTTTGGCCCAGTGGCTGCATCAATGGGTTTGGGCAAATGAGCAATTATGAGGCTGGTGCAGGACCGTGCAGTGTTTCACTCTGTTGTGCATAGGGTCCTATGTCCCTGTGCCAACTCGATTGCATCTAAAACAACAATAATCCATTGTCTTTTCCTGGACTCATGTTCTGCTTCATAAAGCCCATCTTCTCAGAGTATTTGTTCAGCACTCAGATTCAATATGTTTGATGAAAGAGGACAAGACTGACACACATTTCCTGATTTTAAACAATGCAGTACCTTCTTGTCCTATTTGAATGCCTGTCTCTTGATTCCACATGAACATAATTAAATATCCTGGAATTTGCATTCTTCAGTGTTATCCATAGTTTGCTATTCAGCATACATGAAAGTGTGCATGCATAGGCAACAAAACACAAATAAATATTGCTTGGTAATTCTCTGCTGTCAGCCAAGGTTCATCTGAATAAGGCAAGCCATTATTCCATATCCTTGTCTGAATCTGACTTGAATTTCTGGCAGCGCCCTATGGGTAGATTGCTGTAACCACACTTGGATTATTTTCAGAAAAATTTTACTTGCATAAGATATCAATAAATTCAGCATTCTATGGAATTACTTTTCTTTGAAATGGGTACAGATAGTTATCTCTTCCAGGCAGTTGGCTCCCAAATTTGTTGAAACATTTTAATCTATATTCTGACAATACCTGGAACTTGGTTTTTCACCAATGTAGCCATTTTCATTCAATAGCATTGATTCTTGATCGTATGTGACCTCTTGAAATTGGGTTGCTTTTGTGTGTGTGTGAGGGGGGGGGGCGCTCACTGCCCTCTGGTGGTTGTGGGAACCACCCAGTGCCACTCCTGAGAGCTGCCGCTGGATTTGAACTGCCAAGCCCGCGGGCCGCAGTCCTGCACTCAACCACTTATGACACCGGGACTCAGTCCTGAAATTGGGTTTTGATTAATTCTTTTTAGTACAATGACTATTACTCTACCTTCTTTGAATAATTCCTGTATCATTCAATATTTTAGTCATGGATTGATTCCTTCCCTTTCGCATCTGGAGGCTTGATTATTTTACTTCAACTATTTGAGCTTGAGGAATGCTAGTCTATTCTTCGGTTTGGGTTTTATAACTCCAGGGTCACATTTCATACTTTATTTTTCTTCCTGAGCTGTCCTTTGACATTTAGTTAATCTTTTTTTCTAGTTTCTCTAGATCAGCAGTGGATCGTGACCACTTTGGGGGTCGAATGACCATTTCACAAGGGTCACCCAATTCATCACAGTAGCAAAATTACAGTCCTGAAGTAGCAACAAAAATAATTTTATGGTTGGGGGGGGGTCACCACAACATGAGAGACTATTTTAAAAAGTCATGGCATTAGAAAGGTAGAGAACCACTGCATCTAGATTTTCTAGGTTCAAGAACAAGTTTCATTATCTCTCTTAACAACCATTTTCATCTTTCTTTTCATTCTAGTATTTCTAATAACCATTGGCTTTCTTCATCGAAGATGTTCTTGATGCCATCCCACAACTCATGTGATATTTAGTCATTAATACTCACTGCACTAAATGTATTATTGAGATGGTTTCTAAATTCAAATGCTATACACTTAATATCCGATTTTGATTCTTGTGGACTCTTTTAGTCTTCTGCAACTTCACCCTTAAGTTGCATACAAGCACAATCCAACACTGATGTTGTTCTGGCTAGAGATATTGAGCTTTTCTATGATGTTCTTCCATAGATATAGTTCATTTTGATCCCCATGCATTACATCTGGCAAAGTCCAGGCTATGGTTTTTGTTTATGTTGTCCATAAAACACATTGACAATGAAATAGACATTTGCCTTAAAAATTCTGTCATTTCAAAAAAAATTCTGCCATTTCTATACAAAAGCTTCATTTTCCAACTACCAATCTTTCCTCTTTGTTTCCAGTTATGATAGGTAAGCTTGTTTTTCCAACATGGCCAAAGAGAATAGGTAGGTCTGTTGTGGCAACATGGCCAATGAACACATGTAAGATCAATTGAAGGGCAGAGATAGAAATGGCTAGGCAAGCTCTGTCCGTGCCCTCTTTCTCTTGGATCTTCGGACCAGCCAACTGCCTTCTTGGTTTTGTACCTTGAGCTCCAAGCGACCCTATACATAGAACACCTAATCGGTGGACCGTGTTGCTGTGAGTAGAGGATCCTTTAAGCCCTGCTTCACCACGCTTCTGGAATACACATCTCCTGAGTTGGGGATTGTTGGACTCTGTCATCTGGCTGGCTGTTGGTGTTCTCCTTTGCTGTTTGCTGCTTGTGGCCGAATAGCCTGCATTGCTCTACAGAGGACTACTCGGTGGCCCTCAAGACTCCAAGTACTGCTGTCTCATGCAAGTGAGTTACAATGAGCCATTTGTACTGCTTTATAGATTAGTTAACTGTTTATTTCTTATATATCCTTCTATCTATATCAGTATGTAAAGAGAATTACAAGTGTCCTATTTTGTTTCTCTAGAGAACCCTGTCTAACACACCAGTATTCACATTCCAAACACCAGCAACTACAAATGCATGTTGATGGCAAGTTTAATCAATTTCAGACCATAGAAAATGGTAGGATTCTTCAATTTCTCTATCATTTGTTTTTTAGTTGGCACATAATTTAGATAATAGACATAAGAACTTGTCTTTATAGCAAGCATATGAATATTTTCCTATCATAGACAGCATCGTACTTCAAGATAAATCTCAACATGTTTCTTTACACAATTAATGCCTGGTCATTCCCATTGTATTTGTCATTACTGAAATAGCACACCAAACAACCATCTAATTCAAAGCTATCCATGGCACTAATTTCACCCACATTTAGTGTATCTATTTTTATTGGTGGCATTTCCTTCTTAATGACTTGAAATTTTCCTAGATTTATGCTTTTTGTATTACATATTCTGATTATCTTAATGGCTGTTTGAATATATTTCTTCTGATTTTACTTCATCCCCCATCAGAAAATAAGGTCCTGAAAGCTTTGCTCAATCTACATCATAAGGATCAGATCTAATTTGAGGAGGTGGCATGTTGAGTACCTTCCAACCTGAAGGGCTCATCTTTTTGCACTATATCAGACAATGCTCTGTGGCTATTCATAAGATTTCCTGTGACCAACTTTTCAAAAATAGCCTCTCTGTGCCTTCTTACTTTTTTTAGTCTGAAAATTGCTAAAGCATGCCCTGCATGGTGATTCTGCTGATATTTGACATATCACTGACATTATTTCTAGAATCACAGCAACACACAATCCACCACAGTACAACAAACTTTAAGACAAGTGGTGGAAACCCCAGAGATAAGCTGTAGGATAAACAAATCATACTTTGGAGGAACACCATTCAAATTATGACTCTTTATACTGTGGGACACTCAAATTGGTATGCTTGACACTTGCAAAACACATCCACCCCGCCACATCCCACAAGGCTTAAATTAAGTACAAGCTGGTAAATCTAATCTTCTGAATAATCTGGTTTAAATATGGGAGAGAATTTATATGTATTCCATCCCAGAACAAAAGTCTTCCTCATATATCTAACCATAAAATTTATGTTTCCAACATACATTGGTGACACAAGTACAGAGCAGGCATTTCTGGGACAAATGGGACAAATTAAAGAGAAAGAAGAGATATGAAGTACCAAACAAGTCCAAAATCCAGACCAATAATACCATAGATCTCAAGGCTTCACAATAATCCTCCCTTCTGAATCCAGCTGAAAAATAACCTCAGCCTCCAGACTCTGGGAGTTGATCACATTTTCTGGGTTTGAGTGATGGTTTCTCCATCCATGGCCTAAACCCTGTCTTGAAAACCCTTTGTGATGGCAGTTCTAACCCCATTCTCCTAGTCCATCTGAGTGATGATCCAATACCCCTCACCCTGGCAGAACCAATTCTTCTGCACCTTGGACAGAGCATCACCGATCCCTCAGCTTTGGGTGGGAGCCTCATCCGCCTCTTTGTGTTGTTGTTAGATGTCATTGGACTGGTTCTGACTCGCGGGGACAGTGTGTCAAACAGAAAGAAAGAAACACTGCCAGGTCCTGCACCATCGCCATTATTGTTCTTATGTCTGAGTCCAATGTTGCAGCCACAGTGTCAATCGGGCTGGCTGAGAGGCTTTTCTGTTTTTTGCTGACCCTCTTTTTAACAAAGCATGATGTTGTTTTCCAAGGACTGGTTTCTCTAGCAACATGTCCAAAAGATGTGAGACAACGTCTCTCCATCCTTGCCTCGAAGGAGCATTCTGGCCTTCCTTCTTTCAGGACAGATTTGTTTGTCCTTTCAACGGTTCTTGGGAATATCAATATTCTTAACCAGCACAATTATTCAAATGCAGTGATTTTTCTTCAACCTCATTATTCAATGTCCAACGTTGACATGCATATAGCTATTGAAGGGGTCCTCAAACTTTTTAAACAGGGAGCCAGCTCACTGTCCCTCAGACCACTGGAGGGCCAGACTATAATTTAAAAAAAACTATGAGCAAATTCACTGCAGGCCTGGGATGAGTCAGCTGCTAAGCAGGACAGGCAGCAGTGGCAAAAACACCCAGTGGGTGGGATAAATGAACTCGACAGGCCACATATGGCCCATGGGCTATAGTTTGAGGACCCCTGAGCTATTGAAAATACCATGACTTGGGCCACTCCTCAATACGACTTATCAATTTTCAACACTTTAAAGAAGACTTGTGTAGCAGATTTACCCAATGCAATGTGCCATTTGATGCCTTGAGCGCTGTTTCCATTGATCTCAGATCCAAGCAAGAAGAAATCCTTAAGAACTTCGATCTTATTCCATAAATCATGACTTAACCTATTAGTCCAGTTGTAAAGATGTTGGTTTTCTTTACATTGATTTGGAATCCATATTGAATGCTGCAATTATTGATCATTTTCAGTGAGTGCTTCAAGTATTTCTCACATTTAGCAAGAAAGGTTCTGTCATTTACAAAAGCTTTCCTCCAATTCTGATAGTACAATCTTCTTTATATAAGCCAGATTCTCTGAATATTTTTTTCAGAATATATGTTGAACAAGTATGGTGAGGGAAAGCAACCTTGATGTACATCTTTGTTGATTTTAATTTGCACACTATTCTCTAGTTCTATTCACAAAGCTGTCTCTTGATTCATGTACAACTTCTTCATGAACACAATGAAGTGTTGTGTAATCCCTATGCTTCTCAAGCCCATCCATAGCGTATAATAAACACCCAGTTGAATGTCTGGGAATACTGAATAAAACACATGTAAAAATATTTCTGATATGCTCTGCTTTCAGTCAAAATCCATCTGACATCAACAATGGTTGTCCTTGTTCCATGTCCTCTTGTAAATCCAGCCTGAACCTGTGGCAGTTACCTATCAATGTACTACTTTAATTGTTGTTCAATCATCTTCAACAAAATTTTATTGTATGCCATATTGTCTGTAGATTCAGCATTCAATTGGGTCACCTTTATTTGGCGGGCACAAATATGGATGTCTTCCAGTCAGTTAGACCAGTAGCTCTCTTCCAAATTTCCTGACATAGACCAATGAGTGCTCCTAGAGCTTCATAGCCTTGTTGAAACATTTCATCTGGTACCCCATCTATTCCTGGAGTCTTGTTTTGGCTAATGCCTTCATTGCAGTCTAAACTTCTTTCTTCAGCACCATTTGTTCTTATGTTACCTCCTGAAATGGTGAAATGTCAGCTTGTTCTTTTTGTTACAGTGATTCTATGTATTTTTCTATCTTCTTTTGAGGCTTCCTGCATCATTTAATCATTTTCCCATAGAATCTTTAAATACTGAATTTCAAAGCTTTAATCTTTTTTTGAGCTCTCAATTTAAGATAAGCCGATCATGATTTTCCTATTTGACATTCTTTCTTTTTCCCAACTGGTAATCATTTATTGCATTTGAAGATAAACATGAAAGCGTGATGAAGTATTTTTAATAAAGTGATACTATTGAGTGAAAGAAAAGTCACAGCAACAGTTAGAAGATGAATATTTATTCTCAATAACAATATATATAGAAATCTATGGGCAGAGTAAGTCATGTGGGCAATATAATGTGCTTCCTTTTAATATACTATTATTGGTGAGTTAATACATATGTCATCCCATAGTTCAATCAGGTCAAGTAGATTGCACAATTGCAATCACAATCAGCTTCCAACCATTCATTGTTTTTCTGGACCCCCTGACATTATCTCCCTTTAAACACCCCCAACTGTACCCATCCACCTCCCCAAATATTATTCTACTTGTTGTTCCTAAAGGTTGATCAATCCTGGATTTCATATACTGAAACACATAAAACACATAACATAACTTCGTGAGTGTGATCTCCAATGACATAACCTTGGAGATAAAACCTAATATGAACAAACAAAACACAAATAAAACAAAAATACAGCAATTGTTGAAAAACAGCTCAGGTACGGTATGCATCAGAAGAAGGGAATCAATTGACAAAGTTTTAACTTCTTATGTCAGATTTATGCGATTGATCTTCTATACTCATCTTGCCAATGCACTATGCTAGAAACCACTTTCCTCCTACACCTCAATAGGCTTGGTTCCTATGGAGTAGCCACCAATGAATCTTGAGCTCTAGAGCCTTGGCATCTACAGCCTTTTGCAGACTGGCTTTTGCTATTTAGTCTCTGATAGTATTTCCTCCTTCAACTTCAGATTTTTATTTACAATCCTTCAATGAGTAATGATGGAGTGCTTCTTCCATGTGAAAAGAGCTCACATCTCACTTAGATGGCTGCTTGCTTGCAAACAAGCTTTAAGAACCCAAATGCTATTCTATCCCATAGCTAGACACCATCACATTTCATTGTCACATTTTGCTATAGCATCCCTATCTTCTACGTTCCTTTCCTGAAGGTGAGTGTTGAGCAGGGTCATGACATAAGAACAACTGGTTCTTAAAATAAAAAGAAAGGACAAATGCTCTTAAGTTGGAGCTAGGGTTTAGTATAAGCCCAAAATCCATTCTTGGATCTATACTTTTGTTTGTGTTTTTAACTCTAGGTCTTTGCACATTTCATCATGATAGTAATAGTTCCTTGAGCTACCCTTCGGAATATTCTGCAATGACAACAATTACAGGGAGATCATAGGCAAGTGGATGGAAAATCTTGTGGATCCAGAAGTGGATACATTTCAACACTGGAAGAGGTCTCCATGTGGCTCCTCCAACACCAAGGCTCTAACATAGCTCCATTTGGTTTGGCAGAAAGAATGTCTTGCAGGGAATATGTGTGCATCCTGCTCCCAGTGAGCTATTTATCTCCTTAGTGCCTCCTAATGAGATCACCAAACTCTGACCTAATTGACAGGTTAAACTCCACCCCTTCACTCTTAAGTCTCAAATTGACAACAGATTATATAACTACCACAGAGTGAGAGTTACATAATCTCCTGTCAACTTGGGTGGAGGGATGGAGTCTAGTCTGTCAATCAGATATTGCCACTGAGGCCTCTGGGTTGGCATGGACTTCGCCTAAGGATTATGGGAACTCCTGTCTTCCACCTTGGAGCCAGGAAACATACTCTCTCTACCTTCCCTTCCCTGCATTTGACACACTCAACTGTGTCCTTTTACTGACTTGCATGCTGTATCATTGCATGTAATTCATGAGTCTAAAGTGGGATTTATGGGCTAGTATCAAATGCATTGGCTAAGATCAAACTTATGTACTTTATCTGGACTGAGCTGAGATGTTTTCTCAATACACAATGGCTCTTTTATATAAAAATTTTTCTCATTTGCATATGAGTCTTTATGAATCTGTTTCTCTAGTCAACCCGGACTAGCACAAAGTGGGATAGTTATAATCCTATTTCAGACAACATTGTACATTATTATCATCCAAGATAGATCATGAAATGTCCTTTTTGACAATGATCTCAATGCCATTCCTCTTGCATATGTCATTCCCAGCATAGTAAATTATATGATTTTCTGAACCAAAATGGCCAATAGCAGTACATTTCAGCTCACTAAAACCTGGGATATCAATCTTTATACGTTCCATTTCATTTTCGACGACTTTCAGTTTACCTAGCTTCATATTTTGTGTTTCAAATTTCTAATTAGTGATGTATTTTTGCAGCTATTTCTTCTCATTTTGAGTTGTGACTTATAAGCACAGGATGGTGCCAAAGGCTTTACTACAACAAGCTTCATTCAATCCAAGTCATTATGGTAAACTCTACTTTGAGAAGGCAGCTCTTCCTAAATCATATTTTGAGTACCTCATAACCTGTGGGGCTCAACTTCTGGAAACATCTCTAACAATGCTCTGCTTCTATTCATGGGGTTTTTTACCATTTGACAATTTTTCAATGGTGTTCATAAGGTTTGTGGGGACTAATTCCTCCAAAATGGACAACTGACTACTTCTTTGTAGTTTGCTCTTAATCTGGAAGTTCTCCGGAAACCTGGTCACTTTGGATGATCCTACTGGTATTTCAAATATCAATGTCATAACTTCTAGCATCACAGCACCACACAAGCCACCACAATATGATAAAATGGCAGACCAATGGTGGCCTCACCCCCTGGTACACCTTAATGGTATCCCCTCACTTGGGAACTGATTTGACAAAGGAATGATGCTTTGAAATCTAGGAAGCTGTTGATTCACCTTATAAGATCTAGGAAATGATGACCCTTCATTTTGAAACAAGAGAGCCCTAATTCTCACACTACTTCTAATAGTCCCAAACTGCTCCAATGTTGTTGCTCTTTGGCCTGTTTCCTGCCTGTATGATTCTAAGGACAGAGAGCATCCTTTCCATTTTTTCTTTTTCTGTCCCTTTCATTCTAACCTAATGGGTTTCTGAAGTGATCATTGATTAAATCCATCAGTAACAGTCTCAATCTCTTTAACAGAAACGACGTTACCATATTTTGTGATGAACACAGTATAATATCATCCCTAATTTTTTCAGCAATATTTCCTATATCTTTAAATTTTGTTTTCATTTTTCATAATTACTTTTTAAAGCTCTCTCTTTCCTCTTGAATTTCTTCTCAACCATAAGAAGAAAACCATACAGCCCCTTTAAAAGCCCACTTAGGGATCATAACAGTGGAGGGAAGGAAGGATTGAAGAATTGGAGGAAAGTTGTGTGCTTCATCGTTGTTGCACTGCACCCTGACTAGTGCATCCCCATGACTCTTCTGTAAGGGGATGTCCAGTTGTCTACAGATGGGCTCTGAGTCTCCTTCCTGCACTCCCCCTCATCCACAATGATATGATTTTTGGTTCTTTGATGTCTCATACCTGATCCCACCAACACCTCATGATCACAAAGACTGGAATGCTTCCTCCATGTGAGTTTTGTTGCTTCTCAGCTAGATGGCCATTTGTTTACATTCAAGGCTTTAGGATGCCAAATGCTATATCTTTACTAGCCAGACACCATCAGTTTCCTTCACCATATTTGTTTATGTACCCACTCTGTCTACAGCGATCATGGTGGGAAGCTGAGCATTATGGAATGCCAGTTTAATAGAACAAAGTGTTCTTGCATTGAGGGAGTACTTTAGTAGAGGCCTAATGTCTATCTGCTGCCTTATTGCCAAAGCTATAAATATATTCTCATTGATCTATTTCTCCATCACATATATAAATATATATGCACATATACATATATCTGCAGTTAGAACTCTATAAATGACCTTTGCCTCCTAGTTCTTTTCTCTATTGCTTTTTGCTCTCCTCTTGTCCCACTATGAAGCTCAGCCTTCCTTTAGGTTTCAATAATTCCTCACAATTATATTGTCTTTTATCAAGCCCTATCAAGCCTCCTACACCCTCCAAGCCATTGATTTTGGATCCCTTGTTGTTCCCTTGACCCTGGGATTGTTAATATCCACTTCCTTTTCCCCGCCTCTCCCTTTCCGATGACCCCACAGAACTGGTGGTCCTGCTGTTTTCTCCTCCGGATTGGTTATGCTGTCTTTCTTATCTAGATATACCTGGAGAGATAATAATATGCACACAGAAAAACAAGACAGAGCAAAACAAAGCAACAAAAGAAAACAAAACAACACCCCCCATCATGATCCCAATTCTACCTTACAAATCTCAATAGGCCAGAGGATGTACACTGGTACAGGTAAGGACTGGAAACACAGGGAATCCAGGGAAGATAAAACCCCTCAGGACCAATAATGAGAGTAGCATTACCAGGAGGGGAAGGGAAGGCTGGGATAGAAAGGGGGAACTGATCACAAGGATCTACATATAACCCCCTTCCTGGCAGATGGACAACACAAAAGTGGGTAAAGGTAACATCGGACAATGTAAGACATGACAAAATAATAATAATTTATAAGTTATCAGGGGATCATGAGGCAGGGCAAAGGGAAGTGAGGGGGGGGAATGAAGACTGATACCAAGGACTCAAGTAGAAGGAAAGCGTTTTGAGAATGACAACAAATGTACATATGTGCTTGACACAATGGATGCATGAATGGATTGTGATAAAATTTGGATAAGCCTCCAATTAAATGTGGGTTTGCATTTAATCTCTTTTATATCCCCAAATAAATTGATTCAACATATACTCTATGCTACTCTTTTCTCATTAATAATGGCAACTCATTCCCAAACAGGATTATAACCATAAGTGGAGAGGACAGAATTTACAGCATACATTGGGGGGAACATAATTCATTATGTGATAGCTCTTAAGTATGCAAAATACAGCCATATAGAGGAGGAAACAGGAAAAGTCCTAGGTCTTTGAATGTGTTAAATTACCATAATGAGGCATTTTTTACTCTGCTGTCTATCTTACACATATGTAGTCAAATCATAACTTTAAAATGTTTTATAGAGTCTTGTTAAAAGGAAGGGAAATAAAAAAGGAGGTTAATCATTGTCTTTAGGATAAAAATGCTAAAGGAGACTGAAATTTCCAAGGACCAAATATTCAATAAAGAATCCAGAAAATAAGATAGTGACTAAAAGGATAAACGCTTTACTCACTCATTCCTTTTTCATTCAACAAGCAATGAATCTAATAACATTGAATTTATTAATTCAATTGATTCCATTGCGAAAAGTCAGTGGTAGAAGTCTTGCCTTATGTGATACAAAATTAGGCTTGATTATCAATCAATGCCCTTTGTCTTAACCTGGGTTCTCCAGAGGGTAATAAACAGTGAAGCTTTTATATATATACACATACACACACAAACAGACAAACAGAGACAGGAGACAGGTAAGAAGACCAAGAAAAAAAAAAGGAGTTTAGAGGGAAGTGGGTAAGTTCCATGTCCATGGTCATATGTTAGGCTGAAAGGTTCTGACTCTTTTAGCTATAGGAACTGATAAACCAAAGATGGGGAGGTTAGAGGACACGCTTGTAGATGCAGAGAGGAACAAATCCAAGATCAGAACATGTGGCAGGCTATTGGCTCAAGTCCAAAGACCCAATCCACATTGTTCAAAAAGTGAGCAAGCTTTTGCAAAGTGTCGACATATTTTGGAAGCCAGCCATATCTTTGAGGAAACTCCCTTTCAATCAATTGGCTGTCCGTAGCAGATTCAATCATAGAGGCAATTACATAATAGGAGACATCATCAAAGAGGCTGACTACATTTATTGTAAGCAACTGAAAATCCTGACCCAAGAAGTTGGCATACAACCTTAACTATCCCATGCATCATCTCTACCTGTCTATCAGTGGAGGCTTACATTTTGATATGATGCCAAACAGGTTTCAATTGAGGTTCCAAATAAAACATAGAGGATAAAAGTCCTAGCAATATGTGGCCATTAGATTTTATGTCATCTTGCATCTGCATAAAAGTGTACAGGTGGAGTGCAAACCTACCAGTCAAGTCACAGCCAGATGATACCCCTCTGAGGCAGTGACCTTTTTATAAGACAACTCCTAGGAACCTCTCTCTCTTTTGCCCTTTATTTTCCTCCTTGTTTTGATTCTGTGTCTGCCTCTGGGTACTTCCCTTTGAGAGCCACTGACCCTGGGAGCTGCCAGAGCCCTCCCATATATCCACTGACTTGGGCCCATGCACCCACTGGCGTGTGACCCCTGTTTCCTGCTTCATCTTTCTGTTCCATTTGTCTATAATTGCATGAGTCTGAGACTCTAACTAGCCTCAGATCCATGGACTTGTATTGGACTGGGATTAGATACCTTCTTGGTGTAAAAGTACTCCTTTACATAAAGTCCTTTTTAATACATATATGAGCATCACCAATTTTGTTTCTCTAGACAACTCAGCCTAATAAATATATTACTGAAAAACAGATGGTGAAAATCATATGAATCACAACAATCCAATTTGCAACCGAACATAAAGATGGCAGGGGCCTGGGCTACATATTATCTTGTAAATAGGGTCTCCGTGAACTGGCCGATGCTGTACATGGAAAGACAATTCAATGGAAGTTAACAATGACAAACCATGTGCAATGGTACAGATGAAATACGATTAAAGTTAGCCTCTGTTCTCAAAGATATTCCATCTACTGAAGAAAAGGAAAAAATAAATAAGACATTCCGGTGATGTGGGATGTATGTTATAATTAGTTATGCACAGACTGCTATAAAAGGAGGAAATGGCTAACTCTGAAGAGGATGGGGGCAAGGAAGAAGTTCAGAAGAAGAGCATAGTAAGAAGCTATTTTACGGAGGATGTAATCTTTGAGCTGAATATTAAATCATATCTTCATGTTGTCCAGGTAGTACAGGACTTAAAGGAAGCATTGGATATGAGGATTTGTGGTATATTGGGAGGACAGAAAGTAATTAATTGCGACAACATCACAGGATATGTAGAAAAGTTGAGAAGAAAATGAATAGAGAAACAGAAACAGAAGCCAAAGCAAATATCATTAGGAGCCGTCAAAGCAGGAGAGTGAAATGTTTATAGTTGTCTTTGGCAAAAATAGAATGCAAGGAGGAAAACTTATAGGTAGGGAATTCTATTTGAAAGATGTTGCAATAGCCCATGTGAAAAACTGTGAAGACATGATGAGGATAATCACAACAGAAATAAATAGAAATTCATATACTGATAGTTATTAGATATATGTATTTTATTTTAATTATTGAGATATATTAAAGAGTAGAATCAATAAGACTTATTGATTAGAAGATGATGTTATAGTTTCTGGCACACACAACTAGATGAATGAAATGGGAGCACTGAAGGAGATCTTGGCTTGTAGAAAATTGTGAACTTGATTAAGAATAGAATGAGCTTGAAGTATCCAGGGGAAATATAGAAAGTATTGAATATATGCATCTAAATAAATGAGTAGAATTTAGGGAACTACTCTAATAGACTATGGAAATAGAAATTTTAATTTGATTTAGAATAAAATTCTAATCTGTATTATGTGAAACTCGGTGTCATCAAGTCAATGCTGACTCAAACCAACTCCATAGGGCAGAGCAAGAGCGCCCATGTGAGTTTCCCAGACCGTACATCTGTATTGAAAGAGAAACCCTCCTCTTTCTCCTGCAGAGCGGCTGTTGGTTTCCAACTGATGACCTTATGGTTAGCAGCTCAAAATGTACACTGCATGAACCCTTTGTGTTTTGAAACAATATTTGACACACACAGAACAATAATACAAGGTACCTAAATGTTTTTGCAATGTTAAATACCAAGTGCTAAGGTCTTTCTAACAAAATGCTCTCTTTAATCCACCTACTTTCTTTCCTGACAGTTATTTTCACCATCTGCCAGCAGCAGTCCCTCCTCCTATAACTCTTTCTTAATTTATTTTTCTTATGCTCTAGAATTGAGAGAGGGTGGAGCATAGCAGATAAGAGCTATCAGAGTGAATGACAGGATCCCAAAATGGAAACATAAATTTTGCCAAATTCTCTCAGGAACTACATTCTCCTAAGGGTGACAGGAACCTGTCCAGCATGTTTCAGCTGTGTGTTTTTCCATTTTGGACACTGACCTAATTCTGATATAAACATGAAAGTGTTAGAAATGCAATAAAAATTGCAAAGAAAGAGTCTTTTTCAAGATTTGCCCGAAAGTGAAATAGACATGAGAATTGTCTTGCATGATTCCCCTTACACAGTGAGTCAGACTCAAGGTCATAGGCTTAGTAAGTTCAAGATTGGCTCTAGGGCAACTGTAATCTTTCACATACCATGGGCAATGCTATGATTTGAATACCATCCACTCTCTGTAATTCAGCTTCATTGCTCAAAAACCATTAAATTAACATGAGTAAGACACTGAAAATACCAATCTAAAGATTAAAATATTTTAAACTTAATTAAGAAAATGAGCACCATGGTGTCTATTGTGAGTTAAGCTTCTCTCTGTCTCCCACACAATAATCCTGCATTCATATTCCCTTTCTTTGCAGTATATACAAGAGTTTTTTTTAATATACAAGAGGGCCCCCTACTATACTTTAGGTGCATATATTCAAAAATTAAAATCATTTGTTCAAAATTATAATTATAATTTGGTATTGAATCCAGCAACCTAAATTCAAGTATCATAGTGAAGCATTTGTATAATATTGTAGATAAAGTCACAATTTTTCACAATTTTTCTTCTATGTTAAGAAACTATCTCAAAGACAAGAAAAGTACTTGGTGGATATATGACAGTCAGATATTTCCTCAATTATATAAACTACTCAAAATTTAATTAGAAAAATCACAAGTCCCTAGTAGACAAGTGGCCAACAGCAAAATGAAGAAGCAATTTTCAGATGAGAAAATGTAACAAACAAATATATGGGAAGATGTTCAATCTTAGAAGCAATCAAAGAAACTAAACTTAAAACTATAATAAAGTGACATTTTTACTAGTTTAATTTAGTTTTATTTTCATTTTTCTGGCAAAATTGTGGTAAGTTAATCAATTATTCAATTTCTTTGGAAATCAGTTTAATAATGTTTAAAGAAAAATTAAAATGCTGAATACTCTTTCATCCAGTAATTAAGCTGATAGAAATATGTGCTGAGGAAATAGTTCATGGGGTTATAAAAGATATATGCAACAAGATGTTCAGCACAACACTGTTTAGCCAAAAAGTTTGAAGCGGCCTAAATAGCCCACAGTTCCAAAAGCAAGACCAAACTTATTGCCATCGAGTTGGTGCCGACTCAGCAACCCTGCAGTGGTTTGGGGTTAGGGCTGTGATCCGAAAGATTAGCAGTTCAAAATCATTAGCCACTCCATGAGAGTAAGATGGGGTTTTCTACTCCCATAAAGAGTTACAAATCTGGTCAGGCCAGAGGATGTACACTTGTACAGATAGGAACGAAAACATGGGGAATCCAGGACAGATGATCCCTTCAGGACAATGGTGAGAGTGGCAATACTGGGAGGGTAGCGGGGAGGTAGAGTAGAAAGGGGAAACCGATTACAAGGATCTACATATAACCTCCTCCCTGGGGAATGGACAACAGGGAAGTGGGCGAAGCGAGACATCACACAGTGTACAATATAAAAAAATAATAAATTATCAATGGCCCATGAGGAAGAGGTAAGAGGGAGAGAGTGGAAAAATGAGGCACTAATACCAAACGCTTAGGTAGAATGAAAATGTTTTGAGAAGAATGATGGCAACAAATGTACTTACACTTTGCAAAAAATGGATGAATGGATTGTGATAAGAGTTGTATGGGTCCCTGTGTTAGTCTGGGTAAACTAGAGAAACAAATACATAGGCCTGCATATAGATATAAGGGTACGGTTTATATACAAGAGGAATAGGACATTAAGAAAGCATCCCAACCCAGTCCAGTTCAAAGTCATAAATCTCATATGCCCTATCCCAGTCTATAATGTCCCCTTCCAACTCACGAAGTCACAGGCCAGTGGGTGCAGAGTCCCAATGCTGGCAGGAGTCCCTTCATGGCTCCTCATTTCCAGGACTCAGGATCCATCAAAAGCATCCAGTGGGGATAGAAGCAACTCAGCACTGGCAGGGATCTCCACGTGGCTTCTCCAGCTTCAGAGGTCTGGTTCCATCTGGGCAAGGCCATGTGGCTTCTTCTCTGGCTCCTGCAGCTCCTCAGACACTGCCATCTTGTCTTGTGCATAATTCATCATCTCTGAGACTAACTCCCAACAACTGGGGAGATAGCGTCACATCTCCATGAGGGAAATATCGCGAGATTTCCCAGACATATCAGGAGGAAGTCATGCCCACACAGAGGCCTCATCTCCAGATTAAAAGACTAGACTTCACCCCTACATCACAATCTTGAAATTAACATAAGCACATGACCACCACAGTTCCCAATAAATGATTTGAAAAAGAGTTACAATATCTGCAGTGAGAGAGTTGAGTGCAGGGTAGAACTGTGAGTTTTTAACTCTCTACAGAAGTAGAAAGCCTTGTCTTTTTCCCTCAGAGAAGCTGGTTTCAAACTGCTGATCTTGCAGTTGGCTGCCCAACTCATAGCCACTAGCCCCAAAAGACTAACTTAATTATGATGAATCACCCCAATGCAATATTGTACATGCAATGAAAATAACATTATCAGGAGCATACAACCACATGACAGACATACAGTGTCCCCATTAAGCTTTAGAAAATTCAATGTCAAGGATTGTTCAGTGATTAGTCATTCAGCTGCTAAGCAGAAAGTCAGCAGCTCAAACCTTCCAGCTACTCTGGTGGAGCAGATTGGAGCAGTCCATGTCCTTTGACACTTTCTATAGGAGCAGTTCTACTCTGTCTTAAAGGGTTCCTCTGAGTTGGAATCTACTACACAGCAAAATGTCCTTGTGTAAAGAGCACATTAAAACAAAAAGACATCAAGCAGTTGCAATGTAAGTGATTTTTCATTATATGTTTTTATTGTTTTCATAACATCACTCGTGCACTGCTTTTGAAAATTATCAAGAAACAAGAACTCTCCTTATTTGGCTCTTCCACTTTTTCCTTCCTTCCTTCAAAAGGTTAGGTCTTATGTCCCCTGGGATTGTCATTTGGGAGGTAGACAACTTTATAGAGTGCAGTGGTCCTTTGGATAGAATTCTCTTGCTGTCATTGAGTAAAGGCCAACTCATTATTGATCCTAGAGCACAGAATTGTACTGCCCCTGTAAGTTTTCTTGATTGTAACTCTTTCTCCCATGGAGTGACTGGTGATGTTGAACTGCTGACTTGATTGTTAGCGGCCCAATGTAAAAGCCCAGATTTAGCTTCTGACATAGATTCATTCCATTTCTTTCCCTGCTAATGGCCCAGCCTCCTTTTAATTTGTTTTACAAGAGACTACGTAGCCAGGATCAGTTGAGAAAGCACAGTTCAAATGGATTAACTTTCTGGTTTTAGAATTTTAATATGTTTGGTGTCACAAACATGTCATGTTTCTTTACCATGAAAGAGAGCATAACAAAAGTCGGACTGAGGTTTGGAAGGATTTCAAACAGATGTATTCCGAAGTCACCCAAAGAGTTCCATCAGGGTGACACATTTTTAAGTGAATCCTACTGGACCTTAATTCTTTCAAAAGTCAATTCCCTCAATACTTCATTTCAAAAGATTTGGCTTCTGAGGTCATTGGTCTTCTTTATCCTTCATGTGGGGGCCTTGCTGTGACTCTCCTGAGATTGCAAACTTCTGCCATCTGGATTCATAGCATAGACAGGTGTTTTTTGTCTGGACCAAATTAGTTTAAGTGTCATATTCATGATCTATATTGCTCAATGTCTATTAAAATTCAACAGATTGTTGCTCTGCGACCTTTAGTAGATCTCATGCCAATTCTGATTGAAGTGGGAATCATACAGTAGAGAAGGCGCCCACCCTTTACTAAATGGTGTGGATTGAGATTTGCCAACACAAAGTACTTTATGCTATTAAAAAGTGAGAGATGAATCCCTCCCAGGAAGGACACCATGCAAATAAATTAGATCATTTGGGTGATACACTATGCTTATTTGTATACACCCACCCCTCCCTCTATCTTATTTTTCTGGTGTTGCTGTAGCAGAAATGCAACATGTGGTGACTCTGATCAACAGAAATTCATGTTCTCACAGTTTCAGAAGCAAAAAGTCCACAATTTGGGCACCAGAAAAAGTCTCTCTGTGTCTACAGGAACCTTCTTATCTCTGTTTTACGTCTCCCATTGTTCACTGGTTCTTTGGCCATCTCCATAAAGCATATATAGTCCCCCTTATTTATAACTGCTTGCCTCTGTGTCTATATCACTGTCTTTATCACTCTTTCTATCACTCAGATGTGGCGAGGTTAAGGACACAACCAACACTGATATGTCTTCATTAACAAGAACAAAACACTCCTATTCCCAAATTTGATTATAGCCACAGAAAGAGGAATTAGGATCCGAATGCATATTTGGAGGGGAGGGCACAAATTTATGTATAACAACCACTCCCTCTTTTGACTTTTCATAATTTTTAATATGCCAGAGGCTCAGACAGTGAAAATGGCTTCTGCTACTAACTACCCCCTTTTTCATTTCCTCCTGGAAACTGCCACACATCCACACCTCCACACACATATACACACCACCATAGAAGTATATTTTAACATGAATTTAATCTACATGATGAAGAGAGATGAAATACACTGACTTCCCCCACCCCCTAAAAGCCTATACCCACTAAGGTTGACCATGAACCCAGCAATCCTCAAGTTACACATACACAAAACTTGCCTTCTACTATCTACCGCACTATCTTGTGCTTTCTTTATTTGAGTGCCTCCGCACAGCCAATCAGCAGCTGCGGGATGTTCACAGGCATTCATAATGCCCATTTCATGGCTCTGCACCACTTAGAAGATACCTTCTGAATCATCACAGGACGACATTTTCTTCAACCTGATCATCATGTTGGGTGCATTTTATCATATTCTAATTCATTGGAAAATGGTGCATGAATTTCACAAACTGACTACTAACCTTTCATTTCCCATCTATGCTGGATACCAGAGAATTTACTTATGTCTCCTAAGTACATGAGTGTGTGGCAGCCTGGAAAACTCACTCAAATGGCTGGAGACCCTGCTGCCAAGACTTCCCCTAGAGTTTCAGGGTCAAGTCAGAACTAGACAAGCCCCACCCTCTCAGAAGCAGGCAGGCAAGCTGCAGTCGGGAGAACACGTTGACGGGGCAAGCCTTCCAAGATCCTCTTCCAGCTGCAGAGGCTCTTAGCTGTACATTTCCCTTCCCAGGGACCGCAAGATCCCCCATATAGCATTTAGAGAGCATCAGATAAAAGGTGTTATTCAAGGGGAAATTATTATTACTATTAGAGCTATTATTGTGTCTTTTCCAGCATCAATGTCTGAGGAGAAGGATGGTATAGTTACCGAAAGGACAGGAAGTATAATTGTATGCATTCCCTTTGAAGCTGCTGAGAGAGGTAGATACAGCTAGACAAAGACGTCTTTTTACTAAAAGCAAGTGCTTTGAGCATTGGTTCCCAATCTTTTAGAAAATATCAATCTCTTTTAAATCTATTTTTTAATCCTCTGCCACATACACACATACATACACATTCAAGTGTCATATTTTGAAGAGCTATTTGTTGAGAAAATGCCCAACAAAAATCGACAATAAATTTGGCAACATGTATTAATGAGCTCATAATTTATTCATCATAGCATCATTTGTATACTTGGAAAAATTCGTATTTCACAGATACAAGAGTACTTTATCTATAAACACTACAGGCTATGCTGGGTGGGGATATCAATTTATATATTCTTTGCTATAACATCACACATAGTCCAGGTGCCTAGCTCTGAAGCACTGATATTTAGCATATTATCAGAAATCAAATCAGGACAAAAATCCATGTAGGCAATGGACAGACCTGTCTAAGTCCCTGAGAGGCCCAAACCTAAATCTTACAGACAGTATGGCTGGATCGAGCACCGTTTTATTTCTTCTTTTTTTTTTCATGTGTCTAATGGACCTCTTTTAAATATAAAATGAAATAACATGTACTGACCACCACTGAGCACTAAGTACATACAGCACCAGTCGAACACAAAGAAACCCACTGCCAGTGCACTTAGGTGAAAGCTCCACCGGGGTCTCTGTGCCTTTCATGGCAGTCAACGTGTGCTTTTGAACAGTTGCTCCATGATGACTCACATTGGATCTAGTTACATCTTTATAAGAAACAATGTAAAGTTTACAAGAGCATCTTGTTTAATTCATGCAGCTGCCACTGTACACCCCTTTTGAATCATGGGAAGAAGTTGTTATGGAGAAAGCAATTAAGGGCTTAACGTTTTCTCTAAAGACTGTCTGAGAATGTAAGCAATTCGCCTTTCTTTTCCTTTGTGTCCTTGTCAGCTTTGTGTCCCCTCAGCTTTCAGCATGATTTCCTCCTAGGGGCCTTCAGAAGAATTGCAGCAGACTATGAGTCCTCTATTGGGGAAATGAGGTGTTGCTCTGAGGGTCAGGGGAATGCATAGGTAGACAGGAAAAGAAAGGAAATAACCATTCCAGCACAGGCTGGTTGCTCTTGCAGCTTCTTTTCAGAGATTGCAGTGCTGTTTATACCAAATGTTCTTTATTTATTATTCATCGATCAACATATGTGTTCATTTTACAAACATATTAAAGGGCTTTCAAACAAATGCAAAACACAGGAAAATGACACCAGCCCATTTAATGGCAAGAGGGATACCTTCAACCTGGAGCTGGGTGTTGGTTGGCTTGACTGAGGTAGTGGGGCGCAGGAGGCTTATGCCCTCTTAGTTTTTCAGACTTAAATCATTTAGCCACAATCACAGGGAGTCCCACCAAGAAATCCTGTCCTAGATTGTCAGGTATGGAAAGAGACGTTAGCATTTTTTGTTGTTTTGGTTTGGGTTGAGTTGGGTTTTTTGTTTTGTTTTGGTTTGGTCTTTTGCTTTCAACTTTATCTGTTACTGCTGGGGCTGTGGAATGAAAAGAAAGTGTATACGCATGTAACGGCAGTGAGGTATCTTTTGGGGAAAACAGACTGATAGGAAATGGTGCGTCGTTTTATCTAGCCTCTAAAGGAAAGACGTCTAGTTCCCATCTACTCTGATGTAAGTCCTGATTTTCAAATTAAAAATGACATGAGTGCCCCAATAGGATACTCGTATTTATTCAATGAGTCACACCCCTTGTGGTGACTTCTCTCTTTGGATGGAGGTGGAACTGATGGTCTGTTTTTCAGTAATACATAATGGTAAACGTGATAAGATGACATATCTATGATTCTATTGTGTAATATTAGAAAGAGAATATTTGTTCAGGAATATTTCAGGTTTAATTAATTGCCCCCCTCCAAAAAAAGGCAACAACAACACAACATCCACCAATTGGCATCAGGTTCATTCTGATCCATGACAGTCGTTCTTATGTTCAAGCAGAACTGTGCTCCAGGGGCCTTTCAATGCCTGATTTTTCAGAGGTAGATCACCAGGCCTTACTTACGAGGCAACTCTAGATGGTTCAAGTTGCTAACCTTTCTGTTAGCAATTGGGCTCAATAATCCTTTGCACTATCCAGAGATAACAGTTGCTTTTTAATTAATCTAAAGAGACATTACCCTGTTAGACCATACCTAATCAAGTAAACAATTTAAATGGGCCTCACCTGAAATGAGAAACTTCAAGAAGCAGAGACTTACCCTGATGCAGCCTTAAAAAGCAGCTGCCATAAATTATACGGCCAGAAGGTACGCTATGCTGCCAACAATTTTAAAAAGCTTAGAAGCATAGTCTTCCCTTGTCAAACCTCCACTTGAGACACAGTCTGGCTGCCACCTTGTGAGCTTTGTGAGACCTTGAAGGAAAAGGACCCAGTTAAGCTGTGTCTGGTATCCTGACCTACAAAATCTGGTCTAATAAATGGGTATTGTTTTAAGCAGTTGTATTTGTGGTATTTTTTTACATGGCAATAGAAAAGTAATACAGGCAAGCTTATTTATTTTATGCCGCTGCCTAAGGAAGTCTCAGAAAGAAACACAGGCTCGGTAATAAGTGCAATCAAGTGGAAAGGGTGCTAGATGAGGCATGAAGGTCTTATTCAAACCCTGACTCGACCTGACATCGAGGCAGCTACTGGAAGACTGCAACCTCATCTGGCAAGGGGGTTCATGTCATTTGCCCAACCCTTCTTACAAAGTTGGCAGGGTAGACTTTAAAATCTGCAAAGAGCTGGACTCATATGGCCTGGCACTTACCACGCTCCAGGTAGTCGTTTAATATTCCTATCTGTATTAAATCATTTAATCCTCATCACAAGTCTATAAAGTAGACAGCTTTTATGCGCATCATCCCCAATTTGTAGATAAAGAAATGAGAGTCAGAGAAGTTTTTAAATTGCCCAAGGTGGCACAATTGTTAACATTTAAGCCCAGACAGTCTGGTTCCAAGTTTGGGAGTATTAATCACTCAACCATGCTGCCTCTTTGAGTTTTAATAAAAGTCTTTGAAATCCACTCCCTCTGAAGCAAGCTGAGTCTTGATATGAAGACGTGGTGAAAGAGATGCGAGATCCTCAGATGAGAGTGATGATCCATGTAAGCCACTCCGCTGCGGAATACTCCCCGATTTGCGATGACAGTTTTCCTAACACAGATCCGTATTAGAAACAAAATCACCAGGAGGCAACAACCCCTTTTGTCTATGAAATGCATTGGCGCCATCCTCACTTCTCAGTTCCACTGTCGCTTACACGATACCTCCTCCTTCTACTGCTGCACATTATAACTTATGAGAACACATAAACATCTGCTTACAAGAAACACATTTAATTTCTCTTCCAATACAGATACACGTAAAATGCAAACATAAAGGGAACAGAAGCATTCTTACTAATTTGCTTTCAGGTACTCTACATGATTTCTATTATGTCTACTGCCTGATTTTGCAAATCTCAGGGCATGCAGGATATCTTGCCAATTTATCAGGGGGGAAATGTCAGAATCAGAAGAGTCTTCCTTTAAAAATCATGTGCTGCATTCTCCTGTCTTTAAGCAGATTATTTTCTGCTTTTGAATTTTCCAGAGATGAAAAAAGTTCTTACCTCCTTTACTATATCATTATATATTTTAAGATATTTAAAGGTTTTTCCTGAAGTCCAACTGAAAAAAAAATCTACTTTAGCAAGAAAGGTTCTACGCGAGTTTAAAAAAATTTTAGTCAACTGAAAAAAATTTCTCCTGAATTACTTTCATCCACATTTAGATTAAGCATGCCCCTTGCCCCTTAAGCACATGTGTATTTATTACATGTTGTTAGTTGTCATATAATAATGATTATTTATCCATCTTCCACTGTGACAGTCATGTACTCATGTGTCGATTTTGTGATTAGGAGTCTAGGGGTGGAGTCTAGCCTGTCAATCTGGAGATAGCCAATGAGTAGTCAATGAGGTCTCTGTGTGGACATGGCTTTCTCCTGAGAATTCTGGGAAGTTTCACAGTATTGGCCCATTGGAGAAGAAAGACTTGGCGCTGTCTCTGAGATGACGAACTACTCACAAGACAAGATGATAGCATGCTGATCAATCCTGATTCCTGGAGAATGGAGGAGCCAGAGAAGAGGCCACATGGGCATGCCCTGATGGAGCCAAACCTCTGGGGCCAGAGAACACACAGGGAGACCCCTGTAAGTGCTGAAATGCTTCTACTGCCACCGGACACACAAGATTCTGCACCCAATCACCCGTGATAGTCCTCGTGTCATCGCACATGCTTCATAAGTCGGAAGGAGACTTTATAGACTGGTATCAGACAAATGGGCTAATATCGGACTTATGACTTTGGACTGGACTGGGTTGGCATGCTTTCTCGATGTTCCATTCCTCTTGTATATAAACCTTTCCCATATATTCACATGCGTGTTTACGAATTTTTCTCTAGTCTACCCAGACTAACACATCCACTATAGAGGAGCCTCGAGGGGTGCAGAAATATTCCCCTTATCTTTGTGTCCTCACACTTAGCTAAATTATTGGCACACATTAGAAATTTGAAGATATTAGTAAAGCTGGATTTATAATGTTCTATCTGTGAGCTACTTCTTGTTTATAATAACTTTTTTACAAAAGTTGATAACTACACAAGCTCAGATTCTCTAATTTATAGAACCGACTTATTTTCAAATCTGTGTACAGTTTTCTATGTTGATATGTCTATTTGAATGGGATGATTAAGCTCACAATCATTATAATATATACCACAATAACTGTAAAAGCAAAAACATTCAGCTTTGTGGTTCATAAAAAAACCATGAATAGTTTTGAGGAAAGATGAAAATTCCAAAATACTTCTTTGTGGTCATGCAGAATTTGTCCCCTGATCAAGGAACAGTTGCACAAAGAAAACATGGGAATATACTGCATAGTCTAAATCAAAATATGGGCTAGCTTAAAATCAAGAAATGTTTTCCTCAGGGTTGTATCCTCTCATCATACATATTCAGTCCAAATACTGAGCAAATAATCAGAGATGCTGGATTATATGATGAAGAATGGAGCATTAAGATTGGTAGAGGGCTTATTAACCACTTTCAATATGCAGATTGCACAAACTTGCTTGCTGAAAGTGAGGAGGATATGAAGCCCTTTCTGATGAAGATTGAAGATCGTGACCTTCAGTATGGATTACAACTCAGTGTGATGAAGACCAAAAATCCTGACCCCTGGATCATCATGATAAATGGATCAAAGACTGAACTTATCAAAGATTTCATCTTCCTTGGATACACAAGCGATGCTCTAGGAAGCAGCAGTCAAGAACTCAAGGGATGTATTGCATTGGGTAATCTGCTACATGAGAACTCGTTAAAGGGCTGAAAAGCCAAGATGTCACCTAGAGGACTAAGGCCAGACGCAAGCCATGATATTTCCGATCACCTCGTCTGCATCTGAAAGTTGGACACTGAATAGGGAAGGCCAAAGAAGAGGCGATGCATTCGAAATATGGTGCTGGCACAAAATGCTGAGAGTATCACAGACTGCCAAAAGAACCAAACAGATCTGTTTTGGAAGAAGTATCACCAGAATGCTCCCAAGGAGTAAGGACAGCAAGACTTCACCGCATGTGCTTTGGACAGAATATCAGGAGAGACCAGTTCATGGCAATTAACAAATCTCTGAAAGGAAGACTCTGACAAGGTGTATTGGCACAGTGGCTGCCACAATGGACTCAACTATAGTAAGAGCTGTGAAGATGGCACAGATCTTTCATTCTGTTGTGCGGAGATCATCACAAGCGAAATACGAGCACCTAACAGCAATGGTGTTGAAATGTGCTCTCCTTTATATAATGTGCTTCCTTACCCCCGCCCCAAATTAAAAAGGACGTGAGGGGCTCAGCCCCGGTGGCGCAGTGGTTGTGCGTGGGACTGCGGCCCACTGGGATGGAAGTTCAATCCCAGCTCCACGGAGCAAAGGCTGAGCCTCCTACTCCCACCACCTGAGGGCAGTGATGCCCCCCCCCAAAAAAAAACACACACACAAACAAAAATGATGTGAACTGAAATATTACAAAGGCATCTCTATTTTAAATTGACCAGGGAAATGATTAATTGAAGACTATATAGAAATTTTAACATTTTAAAAATATTGATTTACAAATAGTCTTTTACTTGTTTTCTTTCTGCTTGCATTTACTAGCATTTTACATGCACGGAGTCATGCAGTGTGTACTCTTCTGTCTGGTTTCCTTGGTCATTTTGACATACCTGCTGCTGCTGCTGCTATCGAGTCAGTATATTTGGTGTAGTTGGTGGGAATCCTCATCATAAGTATTAAAAAGACCTTAGTTTTAAATGCAGAACTCTCTGTTCCCATCAAACATTTTCTCTAGCCTAGATAATATTTTTCTTAATAAAATAAAAATTCGTAGGATCATTGTCAGGGGAAATGAACTTATAATGTACATTTAAGGGGTCTAGTTAATAAAAAATAAATAATAGTGATGATGATAAGTAATAATAAGAACAAAATATGCAGCTTTCTTAAAGTTAGCATCCTGGATCTGACAGAAGGAATAATTTATACAGTGAGCATAAGTTATTTAGACTTTTTCACCATGGGGACAATACTGTTTGCTCGTATTTAGCTTGTGATAATCTATAACTTTCAGATCTTTGCATGTGAGTCATTTTCACTCTGCTTTTGTAAATGTAGGTTTTATTTTCCCTATTATAATCCATCCTTGTATTATGTTTTCTCCTGTAGGATATGCTTTCTTTTATCAAGGTCTCGTTGAGTTTTTATATCTGACATCTGTGACATATGAAAGCATAGATCGATCAACAAATGGCTTATACTTTCTCCATAAGGTTATGGAGACTGTGTCTCCAGTGGTAGCAAAGAAACTAACTGACAAACCCTGAAACAGTATTTGGTCTAACCTCAAGGTCACCAGTTCAAACCCACCAGCTACTCACTCTACACCTATAATGATTTAATCTCTGAAACCTTATATAGGATTTCTATGCATTGGAAGAAGGCTTATTAACCATCTACAATTTACTAGTGACATAACCGTGTTCACTGAAAGTGGCAAGGACTTGAAGAGCTTGCTTATGAATATCAAAAAATGCAGGCTTCAGTATGGATTACAATTCGATGTAAAGAAGACCAAAATTTTCACCCCAGGGCCAATAGACAACATCACGATTAATGTAAAATAGAGTCAAGTTGTCAAGGATTTCATCATGCTTGGATCAACAGTCAATGTGCACTGAAGCAGCAGTCAAGAGATCAAAGGACATATCGCATTGGGTAAGTCTGCTGTACAAGGTTTGCTTTAAGTCTGAAAGAACAAGGGTGTTACGCTAAATGTGCCTGGCCCAACCCACAGTATTTTCAGTCACTTCATATGTATATGGAAGCTTGACAATGAGCAAGAAAGACTGAAGAAGAATTGATGTATTTGAATTACGGTGATGGTGTGACATTGGACATGTTCTCAGGAGAGACCACTCCCTGGTGAAGGAGCTCATGCTTGTGAAAGTAGCAGGGTAGCAAAAAAGAGGAAGGCCTTGCAAAAGGTGTATTCACACAGTGACTGCCTTGAAGGCTCAGCACAGAAGAGTAGATGGCACAGTTTTCCTATCAATTTGACCGAAACTGACTGGTAGAGAAATAATGATGGGGAAAGGGTATTTTCATACATTCTTTATATAAATGCTAACTGGCAAAATATTTTGAGAAAGCAATCTGGAGAAAGATAGGCAGAGAAATATCACTGACAATTCCTAGAAAAAAAATGAGGAAATATAATAATGGATATTGTTTACTGATAGGATAGTGGATCATTTTTACTATAGTCATATAACTTATTGTACATTTCAGATTTTATGCAAGGAATTTATTTCACCTAGATAGATGTAGAAAACTACATTTAAAGAAATAGAGAAATGGAAAAATGACAAAAAATTAAAACTGACAAATGTCTAAAGAAGCGAGATTACCTGGCCAGGGACAGCTTCTCCCCAAAAGCTGCATGTTGGGAATTTTTGATAAGCTGTGAGAATGACCAAAGACAGCCTGGGCAGGCAGAATCACGATGAGAATCCAATCATTCAGCCTGCTTGGAGTTTATATAGCACAGGCTTCATAAACTGGCAGGCCTAAGCCATGTGTTCTCTTGATTAACCTATTTTTTAAAGTGACTTCCAATATCTGGAAGTGCAGAGGTTTCATAGAGAAATCTAAATTTTGGCTTTTCTCACACAGACAAAAAATCTGGCACTAGTGGGCTTGCGGTTCCCACATCCTAACAATCAATTTAAGGATCACCACTAGCTGTATCCTCTAGATGCCAAATGTACTTCAAAGTTCACCACAGTCCTCACCCAGGCAGATTCATTAATTTGCATTACCTGCCCAATGCCAATGAGTATTTGCGTTGGCACTTTCTCAAGCAAAAATCAATGAGAAGAGAGATAGATGATGCAAGAGTTTGGGGCCAAACTGTATTTGGCCCTACATGTAATATTCTAGGGTTTGGATTTTATACAATAGGCAACAGGCAGATATTCAAGGTTGGTTTTTTAAGTGGATGAATAACAGCAATATTAAGGACTAGATGTGATAAAGTTTAAGCAATATACAATACACAATGAATTTGAGGTAGAAGAAAAAATCTCTTTTTGACTGTGTATAAAAATTGAAGACCTTTTAAGAGAAGTGTTATGAGGAAGAAGAGAAGAGTTTTTACACAAGATTGAAGAATGACTATAATATTTCAATAGAATCCTCATGTATAGGATAGGAGGAAAAAAAACAAAGAAAGGTGACAGCTCAAGAAGGCAAGAAAAGACTAAGATAACTAGAACCTGAATAAGGGAAGAAATGTTGACACTATTAACAGAAGTGGGAAATTTAAGAGGCAAAGCTGGTTCTAGAGAATACAATGAGTTCATGTCAAATCGTGTGTGGTTTTCATTTATTTAAATACAGGATTATGTATTAAATAAGTTTGTATGGTTTTCATTTATTTAAATACAGGACTATGTTTTATGTTTCTCTGAAACTTTAGCACTTTGGACAAAGTCTGGAGCTAAAAAGCTAATATATTTTATGCTGTTGAGCAAAATACACAAAATATTTAATGTGGCAAAATTAAAGTGCAATAACAGATTTTAAGGAAGACATACAAATCCAAGAGGTGTTCACATAAGATAATAGAAAAGAAACGAGTTAAGAGCACTATATGATAATTGAAATGAAGAACAGAGAAGAGAGGACTTAAACTCAGAAAACATTTATAGTAAAGAGATGGGTAATAAACAGTCTGTGAAAAAAAGATAAAAGTTAAGTTAGAGAAAATGCAGGAAGCCAATGGAGAAAAGTCTTCTAAGACAGGGGAATCTGGGATATTAACAAGTGTATTAGACAAATAAAGTAAAGAAGCAAGTTTTGATAATTAAGTTTATCTTAGCTTGATACCAATAAGTAGCTAGTAGTGGAACGCAACTTATTCATCAGGTCACACCTTGATGACGCCTCATTGAGGGTGTGACCTTTTTGTAAGAGAGATACTGAGAACTTCTCTCTTGCCCCCTTTTGTCTTCCTGCTTGCTTGGATTCTGTGTCTGACTATGCAATCAAAAGCCCACGCAGCAGGCTTACCCTCAGATTGGAGGTGCCCTTCTCTCTGCCTGCAGGCCTTAGATCTCCTCAATTCGGTACCCACCATCCTGTGATCTCTCAGCATCCTACTTTAACTTCCTACTTTATCCATTTGTGGCTGCATGCATTTAATGAGGTCTCCAGACAACAGGGGATCCATGGAATTGACTGGGCTGACCAACTTTCTTGATATACAATTATTTCTTACACATATATATGTAACACTGGTCTTGTTTCTCTAAAAGACAGCCTAACACACAAGTAATAAAAGTAAAATTCCATGTATTTAAAAAAAACACTCAATGCCAAAAACAAACAAACAAACAAAAAACACTCAATGCCATCCATTCAGTTTGGGTTCATGGCAAACCTATAGGGCAGGGCAGAACTGTACCTGTGGAGTTTTTTAATTATTTTATTAGGAGTCTATACAATGCTTATCACAATCCACACATTCATCCATTGTGTCAAGCACATTTGTACATTTGTTGCCATCATCATTCTCAAAACTTTTCCTTTCTATTTGAGCCCCTAACATCAGCTCCTCATTTTTCTTCTTCCCTGCTCTCCCCTTGTTCATGAACTCTTGATAATTTATATTTTTTATTATTTTAGCATATCTTACAATGCCCAATTTCTCCTTTCACCCACTTTTCTGTTGTCCGTCTCCCAGAGAGGAGGTTATATGTAGATCTTTGTAGTCGGTTCCTCCTTACTATCCCACCTTCACTCCACCCACCTGATATTGTGACTCTCACCACTGGTCCTCACAGGTTCATCTGTCCTGGATTCCCTGTGTTTCCACATTTTATCTGTACCAGTGTACATCCTCTAGTCCTGCCAGATTTGTAAGGTAGAATTGGGATCATGATAGTGGGAGGAAGTAAGCATTTAAGAACTAGCTGAAAGTCATAGGTTTCATCATTGCTACACTACACTGGCTTATCTCCTCCCTATGACCCTTCTATAAGGGGATGTCCAGTTGCCCACAGATGGCTTTTGGGTCCCCAAACTGCACTCCCCCGCATTCATATATTTTTTTTTGTTTCCTGATGCCCCATGCCTGATCTCTTCGACACCCTATGATCACACAGGTTGGTGTGCTTCTTCCATGTGGTCTTGGTTGCTTCTCAGCTTATTTACCTTCAAGTCTTTAAGACCAAAGATGCTATATCTTTTGATAACCAGCACCTTCACCTTTCTCCACCACATTTGCTTATACACCCATCTGTCTTTATCAATCATATCGGGAAGGTTAGCACACAGTGATATGATATTTTGTTCTATGATACCCGATCTCTTCAACATCTTGTGGTCAAACAGACTGGTATGCTTCTTTGGTGTGGCCTTGGCTACTTCTCAGCTAGTTGTCCATTTGTTTACCTTCAAGCCTTTAAGACCTGAGACTTTATATCTCTTAGTAACTGGGCACCATCCTCCTTCTTCACCACATTTGCTTATGCATCCTTATGTCTTAGGCGATTGTGTTGGGAAGGTGACCATCATGGAATACCAGTTTTATAGAACAAAGTGTTCTTGCATTGAGGGAGTACTTGAGTGGAGGTCCGATGTCCATCTGCTACCTGTTGGTTTCCAAGACTAAAATTCTTTATTGGAGTAGAAAGTCTCTTCTTTCTCCCACAGAGTACCTGGTGGTTTTCAACTGCTCACCTTGGGTGGACAACACATTTTCACTATGCACTACTCCTCCTACTTCCAAGAATTTAAAGGTTAAATAAAAACAAATAAAATCTGGCAATATATTCAGATACATTTATGTGTATAAGCTTATTTATTGGGTAAAATTATGTTTTAAAAAACCAAAAAGATTATTAACACAAAATTCTAATTAGCGATTACATAGAGGAATGAAAGGGAAGAGAATGTTGAAAAGAAAAACACAGTCATTCTAAAGTAAGCAAATATTGTATTTTTAATCATTTTATTGGGGGCTCATACAAGTCTTAGCACAATCCATCCATACATCCATTTAATGCAAAGCACATTTGTACCTTTGATGCCATCATCATTCTCAAAACATTTTCTTTCCACCCCTGGCATTGGCTCCACCTTTTTCCACTCCCAGTTATTATATTTCTTAATTTGGGTGGTGGTTACATGGGCATTTTCTATGTGATTAAAACATATTTGTTAGAATGCCCATATATAGAGAGAGGAGAGATGGTAGTACTTGCAAACATACAAAGGCATTTTATGGATCTACCCACACAAGTCATTCAGTGCAAATGTATTTGCTTGTGTAAACTTGTTCACGGAAATATTGTTTATAGTACCAACAGTTTTGATACAAACAAACTGTCTTTCAATGGGAGACCTGTTAAATAAGTTATGCTTCATCTTTACAATGTAAAACTGCTCAGTCTATTTTAAATGAGTTAAATCTTTGTATACTCATCTGAAATGCTCTCCAATACTGTTTGTAAGTGGAAAAAGCAATATGTAGAATATATTTTATATGATATGACCTGGTTTGTTGTAAAAGATGTTTGATTGGGAAAAGAAAATATCTGGAAACTATCAAATACACTATTTCAGTTTTCTGAAATGGAAATGAGAAATCCACATTAGGACTTGGATCTTTTTATTAATTTTATATCTCTCTAAATAAAGCCTTCCCCCAAGAAGTCTGGCTTAACATTAACAAAATTGAAGAAAGGGTGAGGAAGAATAGGTTTGACAGGGCATATTTTTACATGGATAGTAATTTTTGATGCAAGTATATCTGGGATGCTTAAGATTTTGTGACAATTTGACTGTCAGGATTTTCAGGAATTTGGTAGCTAAGACTTAATAAACACCATGATGTGAGCTAACATACTATAATCACTTGCATAATAGGAACTGCCAATCAGTCGGACAAAGATTATAATGAGACACAACACCCTTACTCATGCCTTCAATTAAAAGGAAGTTTCCTTGAGGGTGTGGATTGCTTTCAGTATAAGTGGATGCTGTGGGAAAGTTTACTTGTTTGGGGTTTTAATAATTTTATTGGGGACTTGTACAGTTCTTATCATATTCCATCCATTGTGTCAAAAATATTTATACATATGCTGACATCATCATTTTCAACATATTTTAACTTATAATTTTTTTTCATGTCTTACACTAACCAATGTCTTCATCTAACCACTCTTCTGTTGTGTGTCTCTGTGGGAAAGGGGTTATATGTTGATCATTGAGATAGGTTACCCCTTTCTCCCCACACCTCCCCCTTCCCCTTCTGGTATCATTATTCTCATTATTGGTCCTATACTTGTTTTTGTTGTATCTGAATCCTGTATGTGGTTCATTGACCCCAAATTCTTTATTTGTTTGTTTTCACCCTTTTATTGGGGACTCATTCAACTCTTATCACAATCCATACATCAGTCCATTGTGTGTCAAGCACATCTATACATCTGCTACCCTCATCATTCTATAACATTGCTTTCTATGTAAGCCCTTGGCATTGGCTCCTTGGTTTTTTCCCCCTCACTCCCCGCTCCTCCATCATAAACTCTTGGTAATTTATAAATTATTACTACTTTGTCATATCTTACACTGTCTCATGTCTTCCTTCACCTACCTCCCCATTGTCCATACCCCAGGGAGAAGTTTATATGTAGATTCTTATAATTGGTTCTCCCTTTCTACCGCACCTTCCCTCCACCCTCCAGTATCACCACTCTCACCACTGGTCCTGAAGGGATTGTTGGTCCTGGATTCCCTGTGTTTCCAGCTCTTATCTGTACCAGTATACATCTTCTGGTCCAGCTGGATTTGTAATAGAATTGGGATCATGAGAGTGGGAAGGAGAAAGCACTGAAGAACTAGAGGAAAGTTGTATGTTTCATCATTGCTACACTGCCCCCTAACTAATTTGTTTCTTCCCTGTGACACCTCTGTAAGGAGAAGTCATTTATATACAGATGAGCTTTGGGTCCCCAACCTGTACTACCCCTCATTTGCAATAATATTTTTTTTAGTTTGTTGATGCCTGATACCTGATCCCTTCTATACCGCATGGTCACACAGACTGGTGTACTTCTTCCATGTGGACTTTGTTGCTTCTGAGCCAGATGGCCACTTGTTTGTCTTCAAGTCTTTATGCCCCCAGATGCCCCAATTCTTTGAAATTGAGTCAATGGCTCACTGTATTACCTGCTGATTCTGGAAGTCAGCAGCAGCCCCTCTTGTGACCCATGAATCTTGGATTCATTAGTGTGACAGTCACCTAATCTGGTGTCAATTTGAAGATTAAGAGTGTAGGGGTGGAGTCTAGTCTGTCAATCTGGAGATAGCCAATAAGACCTCTGTCTGGGCATGGATTTTTCCTGAGAATTCTGGGAAATCTCATGGTATTTTCCCTCTTGGAGACACTCTACTGACAAGACACATGACTCAGTCCTTGGGAGGCATTGCAGCTGACAAGACAGAAGGTTGGCTCTTTGCAAGATATCTTGGAGGAGAAACAACCTGGGCTTACCCTGATGGAACCAGACCAATGAAGCCAGAAAAGCCATGTTAAGACTCCTGCCAGTGCTGAGATGCTTGAGAAGCCACAGAGGGGGCCCTGCCAGTGCTGAGATGCTTACAATGCCACCGGATACACAAGATTCTGCACCCACTGGCCTGTGATTGTCCTGCATTTGATGTCATCGCATGTGCCCCATAAATCTGATGAAGACCTTATATACTGGTGTCAGACATATGGGCTAATATCAGACATGTGGACTTGGACTGGACTGGGTTAAGATGCATTCTAAATGTTTCTTTCCTCTCCCTTTTATACATAGGTGTGCTTCTGAATTTGTTTTTCTTGTCTACCCAGACTAACAGAATTAGTCTCTGATCTGAAAACCTGCCCCCAAACAATTAGAAAATTGTTTTCCTGCTGATCTTGGGAGTTCTTGGGCCCCCACAGATACGCCAGTCAGGAAATACTTCCAGCTTAATATCTGATCCACAGACTTGAAACTTGCCTGTGCTTAGACTTGCCTAATTCTATAATGGTGTGAGACATTTTGTATCTAGCTAGCTAGCCATTCAACTATGTCTATAACTGTGTATCCCTTTATCTAGCTATATCTATAACTAGTTTTGCTTCTCTATACAACCTAGCCTATGGTAATATCCATGAATATGGTAGAGCATACAGGACTAAAGTTATGAAAATCTCTTAGATACAACCAAATACCTTGAGAGAATGAGACCTTGTAGTGACTAGCTGGGGTCACTCCTTCAAGAAGGGAGAAGCAGCAAAAGAACCTACACCCGATGTCATACAACATTGGGACAAGATTCCCACAAATCAACAGAAACTCCACAGTAATGAGAAGGGAACCTTACTGGAAAGTCAAGTTAAGACCATGAGACGGTAACAGCTAGATTTCAGAAGATGATTTTTTTTCACTTCTGTTGGTGAGTAAATGGAGAGGAGCAACCTCTTATCAGGAAAGTACCCTCAACCACAAGTATAGAAAGCCCAAAGGGAGAGTAGATCATTATTATGTTCGTGGTTAGACACTTTTGAATTGGTTTCTACTTCAGTGACCCATACCGTGGACTATGAACTACAATGACCCTAGACTGTGACCTTCAAGGGAACATGGCATCCCCCATAGGTCACACCAGGATAACGCCACATGTTAAACATACTAAAATGAACACTGCCTGGCTGAGCCCTGGTGGCGTAGTGGTTGAGTGTGGGACTGTGGCCCACTGGCTTGGCAGTTCAAATCCAGCAGCTGCTCTTCAGGAGCAAGCCTGGGTCTCACTCCCACCAGAGGGCAGTAATGCCCCCCAAAGAATGAACACTGCCTGTAGCACTAAGGCTTCAGGCTGAAATGCCCTGATGAGAGAAGGAACAAACAATGACCACCCCAAGGCTGTGGAACTGGCAGTTATTGGACCGTGCTAATGGTCCCTGGCTTGGCGGATGTCAAATGAAACAGGACCCAGAGCCACCATTTATTTACTATCATAATGTCCTCCTTGCATTAAGTATTTACATCTCATTAGCAAGAATCTACCTTGTACAGAATGTTACAGAAAATTTCCCCAAGCACTAATCCTCATGTTCCAGGTAAACAGAGCACAGTCCCTTAAAGAATTCAATCTGTACAAAGCAAAAACTCATGGATTGTGGCTCACCATTAAAATATATGCCATCACATAGATTATTGATGTTACTAATGAAATCACTTTATACCCTATGGGGATGATTGATAATTTTTATCATGAAATGATAATAGGACAGCTAAAGTAAACCCAAGTAATCCATAACCCAAAGATAAGTTAAAGGATTCGGCAACTCCCGCTAAATTCTAGCCCCAATGCAAGAACAGTTAGTTCATATGACATGGTCCTGCTCAATACTCATTTTCATGAAGCACTCATTGAAGATATGGGTGCTACATGTGAGGAAGAAAGCAGATGGTGCCCAGGTAGCAATTAGAATAGTGTCTGGTTTCTTAAAGGCATATATCCATATAAGTAGTCATGTAAGCGAGGCACCAACTAAGTCTACAGGAAAGAAACATACCAGCCTGGATGAGCCAAAGATGATGATAACAAAATCCAAATATGACAAGGGGAAAGTTATGGCATTAACAAATTCCAAATAGATGAAGAGAAAATTATCATAGCTTAAATATTAACATCCAATATTTGGCAGGCAGTGGAGGACTGTGGGAACCCAAAATCCATCTGTAGAGTACTTATTTGGATAAACCGTCTGGCAGACTCCTTATGGCCACAGTTGAAGAATTCAAACAGCTTTACTATCAGAGATGCTTGCAAGCTTGATTATGTTGGTGAAACTACAGTATAATGATACCTGATCAGTTTACCTCTCTCTTCACCCATCCTGAAATTGCTGAAGTTAAAGTTTAAATATTTCTCACTTGTTCCAAGACAAGAACTTTCTCTCTGGCTATTTTAATATTATCAGTGGTCTTTTGTTTCTACTTTTTTTTGTGTATTTTTTCTTGCTTATTATTGTTCTGTTATTTCCCAGTGTATAAAGCACAGAAAGAACACATGCATAGAGTCAATGGCTGATATAATAGCTTATCGTGGGGAGGGGCAGTTTTGAAGGGAACAGAGTAGCAAATAATGAATACCAGAAGATATGCAAGAATTGATTGCAATGATGAATATATAACTCTTTGAAAAAGCAACCTATGTATGGAAGTATATGATATGTAGAATTTAAATGAATTTAAAATTTAATTGAATTTAAAATCAATGATACTATTTTTCAAAGAGTTAAATCATAAGTTTCTTAGAATAACACAGGGCTAAAACTTGGGGTCTTCTTTGATGCAATGGATTTTAGATATGACACCAAAGCACAAGCAAAAAGAGAGAAATAAATAAGCTGGACTTATTTGAAAATTGAATACTTGCATGCATCAAGGAACATATCAAGAAAGTGAAGAGACAGCCTGCAGAATGAGAGGAAATATTTTAGGAACCATATATTAGGAAAGAGTTTAGCATCCTGAATTTTTAAAGAATTATTAAGCTACACAAAGAATACAATTTTTAAATAGGCAAAAAGATAGAAATAGCCATTTCACAAAAGATATACAAATGACCAAAAAGTGCATGAAAAGATGGTATATATCATTAATCATCAGAAAAATTCAAATGAAAACCACTTTATCATGACAGCTATTACCTCCCCAAAAAGATAGAAAATAAGTGTTGACAAAGATGTGGAGAAATTGAGACATATATTGCTGCTGAGAATGGAAAATTGTGAAGCTCCTTTAAAAAAATACAAGCAACAACAATAATGAAAAAGTTTAGTGATTTCTTAAAAGATGAAATGTAGAACTCTAGTATGGTCTAGCAATTCCATTTCTAGGTGTATATCTAAAATAATTGATAATTGATCAAAAGACACTTGAACAAAAGGGGGAAGCAAATAAAATGACCTCACGAAATCACTGGAAAAACAAAATATTGTCAATATATGAAATGGGTATTCCGATATAGAGAAAAATGCAGTGTTAATGCCCACATATGTGCATGAACCTTGAAACATTTATGCCAAATTAAATAAACTAAATATAAAATTATAAATATTATGGTATCACAAGTTCAGCTGTGACTCATAAGGTCAGCAGTTCAAGCCACCAACTGCTCCACAGGAGAAAGATGGGGCTTTCTACTCCTCTCTTAAAGGGGTATAGTCTCGGACACTCACAAGGGCCATTCTATTCTATCCAATAGGGTTTCTGCATGCTGAAGAAACATGATGGCTGTGAGGGTTTGAGGTTTTTTTAAATTATGCATATAAAATAACTTGGCTGTGAAAATTCATCAAGACTAAAGAACAGTGATAATTATTGGGTAGGGGAAGGAAGAATGGGGGAAATCATCACAGTACACATTTAAAATTAATGGATCCACATTTTATGTGGATTATTTCTCAATAAAAATGTAAGAAATAAATTTAAAAGATCACATTTCAATATTTGAGCTTCTTAACAAAATTATACCCAAGTGTACAGAGTAAGGAAATGATTAAAAACAGAAAACAAAACAATAAAATAATTAATTTAAAAATAGAGAAAATTTGATTAAATCTAAGTTTGATCATTTGAAAGAACCAATGATTATGACAAGGCACTATCTGGACTTAACAAAAGAAAAAGGAAGTAACAGTTTCCCATTATCAGGAATAAAAGTAGGTGCATCACAAGAGAACCTATGGCTATTTAAAAGGATATTAAAAAAAAAAACTTTGGCATTTACATGAAATAAACATACACCACAATTTTTCTTTAGCTAATTACAAGATATAGCAGTTAAATAATTTCATGTCAACTTGATAAATATATGTAGGGATTATCAATCATGCCACAGGCTGATGATGTCTCTGAATGGGTGTAACCATCACATGATGATTCTGGGAACTTTCTCTCTCTCTCTCTCCCCCCCACCCCCTGTCCCCTTCTTCCTGTTGACAATTCATGTAGAAAGCAGAGACTTGCTGAGTCCTGTGAGAGCCTCTCTCGCTTTATTTTCATCTTCCTGTTGAAAAGTCACACTCAGAGAGCTGCGCCAGTACTAAGATGTTTACTGCCTTTGGATCCAAAGGACTTTGCATCCACCAGTTTGTTATCTTCCTGCATTTGGTACCATTGCATGTGACTGTGTGAGTCTGAAAAGGATTTATGTCTGGATTAGTGTTGGACTTGTGGCCTGTGTTAGACAGGGTTTTCTAGAGAAACAGAACCAGGAAACTAATAATGCTACATATATTTAGATAAAAAGATAGATATCTAATATAAGAAATAAATAGTTAATTAATCTATAACGCAGTAAGAATGGCTCAGTGCAACTCACTTGTGTGAGCAGCTAATACACTAACTAGTATTCCCTCAAGTGTTGAGGGCCATCGGGTAATCTCTGTAGAGCAATTCAGGCTATCCAGTCACAAGCAGCAAATAGCAAAGCAGGTCACCAACAGTCAGCCAGATGACAGAGTCCAACAGTCCCCAGCTCAAGAGATGTATATTCTGCTCAAGAGATGTATATTTCAGGAGTGTGGCAAAGCAGGGCTTGAAAGAACCTCAACTCACAGCAACACAGTCCACAGATGAGGTGTCCCACGGGCAGTGTAGCTTGCAAATGGAGGCACAGAACAAGCAAGACAGCCAGCTGCACACTGGCCCAAAGATTCAAGAGCAAGAGAGAGAAAGGTGACGCTCACCAAGCCATTTATATCTCCAGCCTACAATTAATCTCACATGCGTTCATTGTCCTTGTTGGCACAGCAAACCTACTTATCTTCATTGGCCATGTTAACACTTCAAGCCTATCACATGTGCTAATATTGGAATTATGGACTTGATCTGGACTGGGACATTTTCTAAATATAGAATTACTCTTTGATATAAAGCTGTTTCTTATACATATGCAACTGTCATTGGATTGTTTCTGTAGTCAACCATATTAATACATTATGGTACCAGGAATGGAGTACTAGAGAGACAAATCATGAAGATGAAGAGTAAATGCTTATCTGATCTCTGTTTCATGGCAGTCTCTCCTCTTTGGCTAGCTGGAGGGAAGACGTGGCCACTATTTGCTTGATTGTTTTCTGGAAATAATATAGGAAGTTGCAGTTTTGATTCTTTGGTTGTCCCTGTTTGAAATGGTAAAATGTATGTGATTAATGTAAATTTTGTGCTCAGGGAGGGAAATCACTTCTCTGAATTGGTGCTGCTTAGTCGAAATGGCCGGCACAGTCAAGAGGTCTAAAGGCATATCTCATATCAATGGAATAATTTCGATAAGGATTAAGATAAGATACATAAAGATTGAACTTGACTATTTTTAAAAATTGACTTTAGGGTCTGGCTGTGCTAAATTTATACTAATTTGTTCTGTCTGTTGTTATTAATATAATGTGTAATAAAATGGTTATTGGAAAGTACAAAAAAGAGAGTTTGAAAGCCTTGCTTTCACTAAATTGAATCTTTAAATGCATGTAGCACACCTGCAAAGAAGATTCTGAAAAGATAAGCCCAACCAGTGCCTCGAATGCTGGTCAGACTCTGCTCCCATCATTGGCATTTAAAAATATTTGTCTCTGGAGCTGTTCAAAGAACAAGAATCATATCATTACATATGATGGGGAGAGCAGGGTGGGGACCTAAGGCCCACTGGTGGGTAATTGGTCACCCCTTTACAGGGGAGCCACAGGGAGGAGACAGACCAGTCAAGGGGCAGCCAGGCAGTGATGATGCATACAAGTTTCCTCTAGTTCCTGAAGCCTTCCTCCCAACCAACCATCATGGTCCCAACTCTACCTTACAAATCCAGATGGACTGGAGTAGGTACACTGGTGGAGATGGGTGCTGGAGATATGGGGAAATCAGGATGGGTGAGCCCCTTCGGGCCAGTGGTTAGATTGGAGTTGCTGGAAAGGTGGAGAGAAGGTGGGGTAGAGAGACAGAATCAACTGCAAGGATATACACATAAGCTCTTATTTGAAGAGTGGGCATCAGGAGAGTGGGTTGGGGAAGAGGTCGGGCAGTGTAAGATATGACAGAACAACAATAATTTATAAAGTATTGAGGGTTGGTGGGAAGGAAATAGCAGGGGAAGAGGGGACGGGATGAAAAAGCCGATACTAAGGGCTCAAGGGAAAAGGCGGATGATGGGAGAACGATAATAGCAGCAGACATGTGTAGGTGCCTGGCACTGTATGCTTATTTATGTATAGTGAAAAACGATGTACGAGCCCCCAATAAAATGAGTCAATAAAAAAAGAAAGAAAGAAAATTGAGTGAAGGGAGGGAGGGATGGATTGTGATAAGAGTTGTATGAGATCCCAATAAAATGATTAAAAGAAAAATAACAGAAACCTTATTCAAAGAAAAGAATAAAATACTCTTTTAAGAAACTGAAAGGAACATGAAAATAGCATAAGGTTGCATGTTCCTAGATAAGCAGGATAAATATTGCAAAGCTGTCAATATTACAAAAATTATTTTATTACTTCAATGCAATATCGATCCAAATCACACCACAATTTTTCAAAGAAATGAGGATTTTTAAAAAAATAATTTTATTGGAGGCTCATACAATTCTTATCACAATCCATACATCCATCCATTGTGTCAAGCACATTTATACATTTGTTGACATCCTCATTCTCAAGATATTTGCTTTCTACTTCAGCCCTTGGTATCAGCTCCTTATTTTCCCCCCTCCCTCTTCAACCCTCCCTCCTCATAAGCCCTTCATTACTTATAAATTATTATTATTACTATTATGTCGTATGTGGATTGATGTCTCAAAATGGGGAGGTTAATTACCAACTTTATATGGAAAGAAACCTACAATGAATAAAACACTAATAAAAATTAAAAGAAAAAAAGGAAGCCGTACTCAAGAGAGCAGGAGGAGCTAAGTAGAGACCCACAACAGCACTGAGATCCTTCCACCATAAGGCTTCACCCACGGGGCTGAGATCTTCATGAATTTGGCATCATTGCATGTACTGTATGAGTCTGAAGAGGAAATTATGGAGTAGTATCAGACTTATGGGATAATATTGGACTTAAGGACTTGATCTGGACTGGGCTGGGATGTTTTCTTAATATACAATTGTTCTTCAATATAAAGCTCATTCTTATATCTTTATGAATGCCAATGAATTTATTTCTCAAGTCAAACCAGTCTAATACACAAGTATAAACCTAGAGAACATCCGAGGACCAGCTAATTGTTGATTCAGAAAAATAAACATTGACAGAAAAATTGGAGAATAACAACTAAATTCAAGTAAAACCAAACCAGTAGTGAGTTAAAAAAAATTTCCCTACAGTATCCCTAAGTCATTACTCAATGAATCCTGAAAATGAGCAGAGACAATGGTAATGTTCACAGGAAGGCATTGAGAAAAACCTTGTTCATGGGGTGAGAAGAGAACTCAAAGAGGGTATGGTAATTAGGCGTTATGTCAGCTGGACTCTTGACTAGGGATAGAGTCAAACTTTTAATCCAGTGATAGCTTGATGACACCTTCTTGGGGTTTTAGCTTTTTGTATGAGAGTGAGGAACTCTGTAAACTGCCCTTCTGTGTCTCACTTCATTGTCCTGCTGCCTGTGTCTCTACTACTGAGCTGGAGAGCTATTGGTACCCTGCCATGTTTCTATCAACTCTGGATTCTAGAAACTCTGCACCCAACAGCCTGTGATCTTTCTGTGTCCAGGTTCTCCCTTCTGTATCACCACTCAAGGTGACTGTGAGTCTGAAGAGGGTCTTGTGGATTAATTATCATCAGACATGGATTTCAGTTGGATTGGGCTGGGATACTTACTTAACATATAATTGTTTCTTGGTATCAAGCCCTTCTTATACATAGATGAGTTCCGCTGGATTTGTTTCTCAATCTCACCTGGCCTAACACAGAGAGTAAAGAATATCATCTCCAGGGTCTGTCTCTTTGTGTCTCTATCCCTCCCTCTCCTGTCCTCTCACATCCCAATTCAGAGGAATCCTGCAGTGGCGACATCAGAAACAATAGCAGCCAGTAACAGTAATATGCAGAAAGGAAACTCAGAGAGGAGCAACTGCTTCTGCATTTAGGCAGGCAGAGACTCCAACAGAGTGCAAGCCTGCCATCCACCCCTGCCAGCAATCTCTCTGCCTTCCAACAGATTATCCCCAAAGGTGGTGTCTACATCGGCAATTTCTCACTGGAAGAATGAAAAACAAGGAACACAGGGAACCTAACCTAGGCAACTTCCAAAAAACATTAGAGAATCAGAAGAGCTCCGAAAAGAGAACCCATAGTGCTGTTTATTAACTCCTGGGGACAACTCAGAAACACTCTTGGGGTGGGGGGGCGGCGGAAAGTGGAAATAGGAAGCACCACCAAATAAACAGAACATAAAAGAAAAAAAACTAAATGGAAATTTTATAACTGAAAATACAGTAACCAGTTTTTAAAGCTCGCTGGATTAACTTGAAAGAAACAGCATTCAGGTCAAGAAATTTAAAGATATATCAATAGAAATCATCACATATTAACAACATAAGGCAAGAAAGATTTGAAAAAAAATTAAAAGCGCCTTTAAGGACCAGTGAGAAAGCAAGAAAAAGTATAAGATTCATATCATCTGAATCTCAGAAGGAAAAATAAATTAATGCTCTCTCTCTTTCTCCTGTGTGTGTGTAAAGAAATAATGGTCCAAACTACCAAAATTGGGGATGAAAAACAAACTACATTAGTATTCTGTTACCATAGTAGCAAATTACCACAAATTTAGTAGCAGAGCATCATATATAAATATATATACATATATATACATATGCACCCACAAACACACACACACACAGAGAGACTCATAATTATGTATGTCAGAAATTAGGTAGCGTGTGGCTCAGCTGGTTGTTCTGCTTAGAGTTTCATAAAGCTGAAATCAAGGTGTCAGCTGGTGCAGGCTCTTTTCTGTAGGCTAGCACATTAAAGTTGGCAGCAGAATTTAGTTTCATGTCGGTGTAGGACTGAGGTGGCCTTTTCTTGCTGGTTGTCAGCAAAGTAGTGTCTTGGATTCTAGAACCTGACTAAATTCCCTGATCCCCAGCTTACGTCAAAGTCAGCGGTGTGGGGCAAGTTCCCCTCCTGCTCCAATTCTGACACTTTTGCTTCTCTAGGCCTGATGGTCTAGAAAAACAAATCCAAATCCAATAACACTCATGTGTGTGTACTAGAGGATTTTTATACCAAAGGGTAATTGTATATTAAGAAAATATTCCAGTCAGTTCAGACCAAGTCCATAAGTTTGATATTAGCCTATGTGTCTGAGACTAGTCCATCAATTCTTCTAAAGACTCACACAACACATGCAATGATGTTGAATGCAGGATGATCATAGGCCAGTGAGTGGAATATCTTATGAATCCAGTGGTGGTAGAAAAATCTCAGCACTAGTATGGGTCTTCCTGTGGCTCCTCCAGCTCCAAGGCTCTGGCTGTATTCAGCGTAGCTCCACGTGTCTTGTCAACAGAAATGTCTAGCAGAGCGAGTGTGTTTCCTACCTCCATGGAGGAATATAGGAGTTCCCAGAATCTTCAGTAGAAGACATGCCCACACGGAGGTCTCATTGGCTATGGCCTGATTGACAGGCTAGACTCCATCCCTTCACAAATTGACAGAAGAGTATGTAACTGTCACATACTGTATCTCTCCAACACATTTCTCATGCCACATCTCTAACTCTTTGGCCTTCTTCATGACTTCTGTGATTCCATAGACCTATTTGTCCTATCTCAAGGTCAGCTGATAAGTAACTTATTCAATTTACAAAGTATCTTTTGTGAGATATTCATAGGTGCCAGGGATTAGGTTCTGGGCTTCTTGGAGGGAACATTGTTCTATTACACAAACCTACAGATCAAGGAAATTGAATACATGACAAACGGGATAAACACAAGATCCATATTCCATTTCAACATAATCAAACTGGTGAAAATGAAAGAGGAATGTTTTTTAAGGGATATTTAGAGATTCGTAGGTGAAAGAAAAATACATATGCTCTAAAATTACTGCCAAAGGAAGTTATTGAGACAAAATTGAAATAATACCAGAAGAAAATCGGTAGCATCATTAATGAAAGAAAACAGAAATGGTAAATAGTTGAGTAAATATAAGATACTATTCATCCTGTTTTAGCTATTTAAAACATGGAGTAAATGGTACACTTTTGCTATCAAATTAACTGAAATTGACAAGTAGATGAAATAAAATCACAATGAACACCCCTCCATTTTGGTTTTTGTTTTTAGAAAATAACAAATCTGAAACACAGACTCTGTCATATAGGATTGCTATGAGGTGGCATCAATTCGATGGCAGTGAGTTTGGTTTTAGTTTTTTTTGAACAAATTATTATAAATTATAAGTGAAAGTGCAGAAGCATTAAGACACTCAAAGCAATTTCAAAAAAGAAAAAAATCAGAATACTTCTATTTGATTTCAAACTGTACTACAAATTGCAGTTTAGATCAATGTAACAGAATATATAGTTCAGAAAAGTTTAATATATGTGCTTAATTATTGTAACTTTGTACAAAGTGACAAGGTAATTCATTAGGCAAATGATAATCTATTAAATAAATAATTCTGCAATAACAGGATATCTATATACAAAAAAAATTCCCTCGAGTCTTTCTTCACACCATAAGAAAACGTATAATGAGTAATGTAACAATATATATATAACCTAAAACTAAACAGTTTATAGTATAATCTTTGAGACTGAATTAAATAGCGAGTTCTTGAGTTGAATACCGAAAGCACAAACCATGAAAAAAGATGAATTGGATTTTATCTAGATTGTGCGGGACTGCAGCCCACTGGGTTGGTGGTTCAAATCCAGCATCAGCTCTCCAGGAGCAAGGTTGAGCGTGCTACTCCCACCAGAGGGCAGTGATGCCCCCCCCCAAAAAATTCAACTCATCTATAGTCACTGTTAAGAAAATTAAAAACAAACCACAGACTGGAAAACTTGCAAAACAAATCTGGCAAGGAACTTGGTGTAGAATTTGTGCATAATTCATAAAATGCAATCATAAGAAAATATCATATTAAAATATGGAAAAGATAAGAATAAACTCATCCACAAATAACATAGACGAATGGCAAAATAAGCATCTATACTTTAAAATAACAACAGAATATAACTCAACACCCTCCAAAGTGGATAAAATGAAGAAGACTGACACTATTAGTCAGAAAACGGCTAACAAGATTTGAAAAAGACATGTTTGGGTGAGGATGTGTGACAACTGGAACGTTCAAATTGCTCACTGATGCGTATTTTCTACATTTTGACAAGTACTTTTATAGTTACTTATAAAGTCAAACCGATACTTTTCCTTTGGTCTCAGACAGAGAAATGAAAACATTGGTCCACACCAAAGTCTTGAATGATTTTCATAGTATTATTCCTAATAGTAAAAAAATTGGAAACAATGCAAATGTTCATCAATTTTCTCATTGCCATAGAGTAGATTCTGGGATTTGGTGACCCTACAGGGCACGATGCACGATGGAATCGCCCCTGTGTGCTTCTGATGCTGGAATTCTTTCCAGGAGTAGAAAGCCTCCTTTCTCCCACTCAGCCAGCAGCCCAGCGCATGGTCCACAACACCACCAGGCTCCTAGTGCTCATCGTCAGTGAATGCACAAAGTGTATTCTGTTAATACAAACATCATCAATGCTCATCAGTAAAAGAGATTAGCAAGAAACAAATGTGGATGGAAGAAACCTTATAAATATACATGGATATATTCTTTTATTTGCATATAATCCTGAAAAGACAAATGTACAGTGACAGAAAGCATGACAAAGGTAGATGATTAACTTCAATGTGTCATAGGAATAATTTATGAGTTTATTAAAAAGTTCTACAACTTAATTGTGGTAGTGGTTGTACAGTTGAATACACTTGTGAAAACTCAAAATTATGCACTTAGTGAACTTTACGTAATAAATTATATTTCAACAACATTGATTAGAAATATAGATGGCATCCAATTACAATAAAGGGCACTCACTATACTTTAGGACTTTATTAAATTTTTTTTTGGCATCACTGCTCTCTGGTGGTGGGAGTAGGAGGCCCAGCCCCACTGCTGGAATTGAACCTCCGTCCCAGTGGGCCGCAGTCCTGCGCACTACCACCACGCCACCGGGGCTCAGCCCTGACTTTATGAAACTTTAAGGACATATCTATGGGGAAAAAGAAGCTTGGGTCATTGTAGCTTCTTGGAACTTGTTCCTAAGGATGTGTGATATTATTTTATGATCTAGATCCCTGGTGTCACTGTCAAGTAAGCATTGGACTTAGCCACAAACCCACCAGCTATTCAACTTTACAAAGATGAGACTGTCTGCCCCTATGAAGATTTTCAGCCTGGAAAACACTACATCAAACTATCAGTGGAGATGCACTTGATGGCTGTGGGTTTGGGCATTTGGGTTTGCTTTGGGGCGTTTTGTTTTTTAGTTTTATTATCTAATTTATATTCTTATCTGTGTGTTTCAGTCTCAACTGTCGCTGAAATAAGCGAAAACCAAACTCACTACCATCCAATTTCAACTCATAAGGACTCTATAAGACTGTGTAGAACTGCCCTTGTGGGTTTTTGAAACTGTAATTCTTTATGGGAGTAGAAAGCTTCATCCAAGGTAAATTCAGTCAACTTATCATCATTACCTAGTCTGGGACTTAAATTGTTCCCCTTCTATGTGAAGAAATATTGAATGCTTCCGTTGACATGAAATATCTAGACTCTGTAAACATACAGAGAGTGGGTTAGTGGGTTTCAAAGGCAGGAAAGAAGGGGGAAAAGCTGACTCAAAATTTGGAGAATGCTAAGCTTCTGTCATAGTAATGTTATAATTTGGGAGCAGGAAAGGATGATAGTTGAACAACATGATGCACATAATTAACAACACTGAACTATACATATAAAGCACGTTTATATGTTTAATTACCTACATCTATATAATAAACTGAAATTAAAAAGGTGTATGAAATAAACAAGCAAAACTCCCACAATTTAATGTTGTATTCATACTGAGTTGATATTTGCAATAACATTTTAAGAACTGAACTCATTTGCCTGCTTTTAGATACACATTACTTGAATGGGAATGATTTTAAGTTACCTTTGTTATACAGATATTGTGGCAACATTCATATTAAGAATACAGGACATATTAGTAATTTCAGAGGAAAATATTTACCTTTATGTTTCTTCTAAATATTGAATGAATTGTGGTTTTCCATTTCTTGAATACAAATGAGCAAAATAGAAAACCCTTCTGTATTAATGATTATAAAAGAGGTAATCTTTAAATTGGCACTTTGTAGTCAGGTGTAAAAATAAAGGATGTGAGGGCGGCACTGTATCTTTTCCAGCTATGCAAAGGGGAAGGAAAATCAAACTCCACATGAACATGGCCCAGTGCACATTTCCATAAGACATGCCCTACCCTACTGATTCTGCTCCTGAGTGTCCCACCCATATCACTCCTTATTTGTCAGATCACTTTGACACACAGAACTCACAGATAATGCTCATCCTTATGGGGTTTGTTAAGAAGTTAGAAGTTTAAAAAAACTCAAGTGATATTCACACAGGACAGCCTCTTTTTAGCCATGTCCACAAACAGGTCTCTCTCTGGTCTTTAGCCTCTCCGCCACATGGCTCATTGTGCGATGTAACAAATCTCTTTTAGGCCTGTCAAAAGATGCCTAAAGGGTATACCATGACACTGTAAGTCTCCACCGGAAAGCACTCATCTCTAGCTCCCGTGATTCAACAAACCTAGCTCCCCCAATTATGTGCCAGCTTCACAATTATGCATCTACTTCACTAAAAAACCTCCTACCCAAAGACACCTTTATTTTATAAAATATGTTAGCAACTTACTTTGCCACTGCCCCCTTTTCTGAAAAATAAATGAATCAGCACCTCTGGCAATTAAAAACTTGTGTACTATAGCCTAAATTCCAGGATAAAGTGTAATTGTGGATCATCCTGGATTATTTGGGCACCGCCAGTGCATCATCCACTTTTGGAAAGACTGTTTGATTCCCAGCAGGTATAAAATGAACCCTGTTAGTAATCACTCCCAACCGAATCATATAATACTATCAGTGTCTTCCCTCCCCTTCTTATGTAGACCCATAAGGAAAAAAGTCATTTGGGGAAAGTAACAAAGACGGATGATAACTAGACAAACCATATTAAATAATGTATCCTTGTTCCATAATTATTCCCAAATACTTTTGCATAGATAATATACCCAAGTTTCACTGTATTATTGTTATATAGCCTTTCTTTTTTCCAGAAATACAGAATTCCAGAAAGATATTCTCTATTCTTAGAAATAGTTTCTGTTTTTCCAAAGCCAACCCAGCATGACATATGGAGAGAGGACATAGACAAGTGAAGAAAAACTTTACCTTTTGAATCCTCTAACTCCACCATAAGAATGCATGAAAGCAGATGATGTAAAGTGAACAATCTACAGACTTGAGCAGAATAATTCAAACTTTGGCAGTATTGTGCAATACTGGCGCTTGCTAAGTCTCGTATCCTCCTCTATAAAATGGAGATAATGCATATATATTATTTTAAGGTATGTATTTAAAGAAAATGCTTCATTTCCTTCTCACCCTTAGTCGCTGAAATCCAATGTATTGAAACGATAAATATATAGAATCTACCATATTTTAAATGTTCAAAATATGACTCTCCTGTGATAGGTTTTATGCTAACTTGAAGAGGTCAGGATTCTCTCCCGATTTTAACTAATACAGAACGGTCATCTCCGTACCGGGATCTTCTGTGAAGCAGCCAAGTAGGTATGCAGAAAATTGACTTCCTTAATCTGGTCACCGCTTGGCAAAGAGGAGGGGCAGCGAAGGAGGGGAAAGTTTGGCACAATGGATTGGCACAGTGGCTGCAACAATGGGTTCCGGCATAAGAACAATTGTGAGAATGGTACAGTACCAGGCATTGTTCCATTCTCTTCTGCATAGAGTTGATATGGGTCAGAACCAACTCATGGACAACTAACAAAACCTAGTCATAGCCTTAATACGGTTAAGGGAGGTTTCATTCGGTGTGTGATCTACTCTTACTATAACTTGAGAGTATGTGGAAGCTAACTCAGCTCCACTGCTGGATTTGGTTAGGCATACTCCTATTGTAACTCCTGCTGAGCCCAGGAGCCATCAGAGAGGATGATCAATTTTGGACTCATTAGACCTATCTTACAAGCCCCTCATCACCAACCAGCCTGTGCTCTTCCCACTTCTTGTTCATGAGACCCTGAAGGGACTGGCTTCTGCAGAAGCCTTTAGCTTTTACTTCACCCACTGGCTTGAACTGCATTGGACTTACCCACTTCAACATCTGTCGGAACCATTTCTTGATATACATCTTTCAGTAAGCATACACATTCAAGAATTACCAGTTTTGCTTCTCTAGATAGTCCAGCCTAACATGGTCAATATACACAAAAAATATCATTTACAAGGCTCACCCTTTTCTATTTTCAAACATAAAATTATTGCTGCTACTAAAAATTAGCTTTACATTTGAAAACATAGTTAAAAAACCTCGATTTTTTTACTCCTCTGTTATGTCCAGTCTTCAGACCTTTTCATTGTATATGAATTGTTTAAAATTGAATGTCATAAAATAGACCGTGCTATACCCCAATCGGTCACCACCTCTGAAAGCAATCTGAGGCTACGAGATGTTAACTTCAGATTTGCAAAATAATATAAGAATTCAAACAAAACTACACTCTTCTCTGAGTTGAATCTCTGGAAATTCATCTGTTCAGTCGTTCATTGGCCATTTCTGATGTCCTGCATAAATGCCTGCTCTCAAGTTCACCTTCAAAAGTAAAAATGGGAAATTGCAGAGCTATAAGAAACAAAAAGCATGATAAAAATAAAGTAATTAAAACTGCTCTCAGCATATGACTCAGGGAAGAGGGGAAGGGAAGGACTGGGAAAGAAAATGACGAAATAAATTTAATCATCAGCAAGATTTTGAAAACATCATTTTTTCTTGAAATACAGTGCTTTAAGTCTGCAGCTATAGTCTGAGAAGCAGACATCAAAATGATTGCCAAGCAGACTCCGATCTCACTACCGAATTCCCATGCAAAGTAGCTTAGAGGCACCGGAAAGGAACGCATCCATTATTTTGTCGTTGTGGCAGACACATTCTCTGATCTCTCTCTCCGTGGACAACTGCAATAAGCCCGAAGGTACAATTCATTTTTTTGAAAGAGCTATTAAAGGCACTCCTAAATGCCTGCCTTAGAGCTATCGTTTTTTTAAAAAAAAATTCTAGGTTGTTCTTCATCCTTTGAGCAGTTGCAACACACACTTTTACCACTTAAACAAAGAATAGAGAAGAAGACAAAACACCAACAGCTCAATGAAGTCTAAAAGTCTGCTAAGTCCGTGGTCTCCAGAGGAATTCAGAGTCATGGGTGACATTTTTGTTTCCCCTGAAGAGCTCAAGATGCATTTGTGAGGGACTCACGGTGTGGTCAGACCTGACGGGGCTTTCCACAGAGGACTGAAGCAAACCAGAGACATGATACAGGCTCTGCTTTGTCACAGGTGGAAATGAAAAGTTATAGCAGGGGACAAGGCTGAGTATCCACCATCCGAGTTCTGACGCTTTCTGTGAAACGTGCGTTTGACCAGTGCGACAGGCTGTCAACAACGAAGCCTGCTCTTGCTCTTCTCCATGTCAGCCTCATCCCAGAGGTAGAGTTCAGAGGCTGAGAGGAAAATAGAAAAGTTAACGTGCTGTTGTTGCTGTTGTTTAAACGTACTGACTTCTCTCATGCAGCAAGCAGAGATGTATGTGCAATGCCCGCCTGACTTCCAGACTGGGCTTCTACCTGTCACAAAGTGACCCAGAGGAAAAAACAAGATAGATGAGCTCAGAGAGCCCCTCACCTCCCTCCTCCCATAAGCAGTCACTGATTACTAAGGACATTTCCAGCAGCGATGCAAGATTCTTTTTCCTTTGCACATGACCTTTAAAACTACCTGATAAGCTATTTGCACTGCCTACCCTAGAAGTTTCAATAGACAGGGAGAAGATGAACATTAACCTTAATGATTAAATTAGTGAGTGTCACTCTAAAGGCCTTTCCCCCTGAGAGAAGCCTATGTAGGAGCCAAATACTCACTTCTTTAAACATTCACAGAAAGGCTCCATTCAGGTAAAACATGCAGTGTTTCCTAAGCGTGGGCATTTTAAAAACCAACATCGTACCGTTGGCAATATGTATTCTTCAAAAAAAATCAACAATCTGGTCAAATCATTAGTATGAATTTTATTGCAGCTTTGTGAAAAGAGAATGGATATTAGATTGGACCCAGAGTTAAGTTTTCAGGCCAATGCTGAGAATGCTGGTGTGTGTTTCTCTTACAGGAAAGGTTTCTCTTTTAATCTGCACAAATAAAGGAAGTTATCAATGTGTTTCCAACCATGTGCTGGTTCATGGAATACCTGCATTATCTGAGGCACTAAGCTAGCTTCCAGGGCAATGACTCTGAGCTAAATAAGGTGTGGTTACATTTCTTTATTGAACTCATGGTCTAGCGAAGGGTACGAATATTCATCAAGAAATCACACAAGCACAGACTAAAGGATGTCTTATAATTGTAATAGGTCATATCAGTGTGAGGCTCAAGGGGATATGCTCACACCCTGGTGGAGGAAATGACTACCCAGAAACAAGCATCTTCTTCTAAGAAAAGATACTAATACCACCCTGTTTCACAAGCTAGAACATGGATACCCAAGTCTAAAAGCACTCTCTCAGGCCCTAGTAAGTCAACCAAGTATCATGAAACTTCTAGTTGTCTTATAATTGGTGAGATCACTTTCTGTGTGGTGTTATTACGGACTTGTCTAGCACTTTTCTCACTCACCCACATCTTTATTCAGTCTACACCACACACATTCATGGAACGATTATTATGTGCCAGAAAGTGTGTGAGACTCTGAGTATACAAGGATAAATAAGGCAAAATACCTGTCATCAAGGAACTAACAGTCTACTGAAAAAGACAGATATGAATAATTACAATACAGCACAATAATTGCTCTACTAGAGAGAATACAAAATGCTATGAGAATTCAGAAGAAGAAAAAAGAACTGCTTTTCTAATGCTTTCTGGAATCTAATCCATCAGCCAAATCCACAGAACACAGTACCAACAGGAAAACAGTGGCAGATCATTTGTCGTGTCGCTTGGCATTGCAGCAGCCGTCAGAGGCGCCTGTCCAACAGAGGTATGCAGACAGTTGCAAAGGAACACCACAGTATTAGCAAACATAGCATGCCATTCTTTTTTTAAATCATCTTATTGGGGACTTGCACAACTCTTATAACAATCCATTGCATCAAACATATTTGTACATTTGCTGCCATCATCACTTCTTTTTTGGGGGGGAGGGGAGGCATCACTGCCCTCAGTTGGGGAGAGTAGGAGGCCCAGCCTTTGCTCCGTGGAGCTGGAATTGAACCTCCCTCTCAGTGGGCCACAGTCCTGGGCACAACCACTACGCCACCGGGGCTCAGCCCACCATCATCATTTCAAAACATTCTCTTTCTACTTGAACCCTTGATATTAGCTCCTCAATTTTTCCCCCGTCTCCCTCATGAGGCATTGATAATTTATAAATTATTATTATTTTTCATATCTTATACTGTCTGATATCTCCCTTCATCCCCTTTTCATGCGCCCATCCCCCAAGAAGGGGGCTATATGTAGATTGCTGTGATTGGTTCCCCCTTTCTTCCCCAACTTCCGCTTACCGTCCTAGTATCTCTACTCTCATTATTGGTCCTGAAGGGGCCATCTGTCTTGGATTCCCTGTGTTCTTACCTCTTATCTGTACCAATGCACATCCTCTGGTCTAGTCTGATTTGCAAGGTAGAATTGGGGCCATGATAATAGGGGAGGGGCGTAGCATTAAAGAACTAGAAGAAAGTTGTATGTTTCATCATTGTTATACTGCATTCTGACTCATCAGCTCCCCTTGACCCTTCTGTAAGGGGATGTTCAGTTGATTACAGGTGGGCTTTGGGTCTCACTCTGCAGTCCCCCTCATTCACAATGATATGATGGCTTGTTCTTTGATGTCTGATACCTTATCCCATTGACAACTTGTGATCACACTGGCTGGTCATGTGGGCTTTGTTGCTTCTAAGCTAGATGGCCGCTTGTTTACCTTCAAGTCTTTAAGACTCCAGATGCTATATTTTTGATAGCCGGACACCATATGCTTTCTTTACCACATTTCTTATGCACCCATTTTGCCTTCAGTGATTTTATCAGGAAGCATGCCATTCTAAACTCTGTAGACATGAGTTTATTGTCTGCCAACTTATCTTGACCCATCACTGCAGAGAGAGAAATAAGTCCCATCCCCTAAGTTACCATTGAGCAATTGCAAGGGATGGAGTTGTGTCTTTGAAACAAATTCTCTAATATATCTGTCTCGAATTCACTAACCCAGGACCCTTCACAGTCTTTGTTTTATTTTACACTTTTCTTTTGTTGTTGTTGTTTTGTGGACAACACTGCCTTTGGTGGCCATGGGCGCTACCCAGTGCTGCTCCTGAGAGCCGCCACTGGATTTGAATCGCGAAGCCCGTGGGCTGCAGTCCTGCACCCAACCACTTATGCCACCTGGGCTCAGCCCTATTTTTCACTTTTCAAATAGTTGGAGACTTAGTTTGTGTCAAGCAGCTAATTGAGAGCTACTGCTTCACCTCAGTCTATTTTCATCAAAACGTTTTATTCCATCAAGGAATTCATGGTGGTGCAGTGATGGTGGAGCAGGCTGTGAGCCGCACAGTCAGCAATCGGAAACCACCAGCAGCTTACTACTCCCATAAACAGTTGCAGTCTCAGAAACCCACAGGGGGTCGCTGTGAGTCAGCAGTGACTCAGTGACGGGGAATTTGGATTTGGAGAGGGAACTGTATGTATAAAGAGACTCACATGTTTAGAAAAGTAAAATAAATACTGCATAAAGTATATCCAGGATAATTCTCTTTTTTATCATTAAATCAGAGGGAAAGGAAGAAAGTTCAAATAGCAATCAGTTATTGAAGGGACCACATTCCCTATTGCAGTAAATATGCTTTCTAGTTAAATGACACTTGAGTAGGGTCCTTTAACTCTGATGTTGCTCTAATCTCATACTCAAAGGTCATATGTTAAAGCCCAGAACTGCAGTAGAATCTTGAAGGTATAAAGGAAACTCATAGATATTTTTAGGTAGAGGTCACACCTGAAGACTTGCTCATTAAAAAATAAAAGACCTAGAGTTAGGATTACGGTTAGGGTTAATGTTAGAGCTAGGGCTAGGGTTAGGAGAACAAGAAACAAAAAAAAGAAAGAAAGAAAGAACCAATAGTTTCTAATGCTAAAGTGACTCCCAATAGAAACAATAATTTGGGAAAGTGGCATTAGTATGTCTTAAGACACACTGATAAAATCAAATGAGATTGCACACTATTTTTTAATCAACTTCAGAGTACACTTAAGCTTACATGGATATGTATCATCACACATGACCATTATATTCCTTGTGTGTATGATTCACACGAACAGGCCAGGTACTATGCATATATTCATTTCAAGGATGTAGCATCTTCTCACTGCAAACCACGTCCAATACTGACCAAGGTCTCCTAATTGCCACTCATTTTTTTTCAAGTCTATTTGCAGGATTAAATAGACCTATTTGAGCATGGTGAAAAGAACCAAAACATCCCATTGCTGCTTTTGCAAAGGTCATTCTCCTGCTTTGAGCTGGGGTTATTTTTAATCACAGGTTATATATCTTAAAGGCAAGGCCTTTATTGAAACCTCTGGTTCATTTTAAAAAGTCTCTGGACATATTGAATAAATCACAGCACAGAAGTAAAATGTAGAGGTAGGCGCTCTCCTTACACTCCAGGCACTCCAGAGCAGGGTTCCAAAAGTCCCCACCTCCAATGCAAATTACCTCTTCACCTAGCTCAAGATCAAGATCATAGTGCTCATCTCAGTTTAGGAAACTTCAACCACTGGGCCCATGGCACTGGCTTTGAATAAGATGTAAAACAATGGAGGCTGAACTTATGGGTCACTTAAAATCTCCTGGAAGCCTTTCGGGTAGAGAAATATGGAGATAATATCCTGGCCATGTTCCAGGGTGAATAATAAAGGCAAAAGCTGGCGCCTGTGTTCATTTAACTGCATAACTTCTATTCTTCACTTGAAATGCCTCATCTTAGAATTGTCTCGGATCTTGTTAAAATGGCCTTGGAAAGAACATCTGGATTTCTTTGATGGCTGAAATTAAGGAAGTCACATAGATAAAATTCATATTTGTTGAAATATGCAAACGGTAATATATAAATATCTATTATGGATCTTATTCTTCTCAGGCTCTCTGGTTTTTTATTTGCAACATTGTTTGTACTGTTTAAGGTTAAAGCTGCAATATATACCTGGAAATTATGTACAGATAGGCCAAATTTTGAATCAGATTAAATATTCAGAAGATAAAGTGGCTGCCAGCATTTTCATTTGTTTTAGTCTAAAATGGCAAATAACAAATAGCTTTCTCTACATTTCAAAAACTAGCATAATGCATCAACTTCTGCAAGTTCTATCATATTTCATATTTAATATGTTAATATGAATTTGTTTCTTAGCTTCAAAAAAACAAAAACACCAAACAATTGAGTTAGAAGTTTTGTTATAAGAAGCAAGAGGCTTGCTCAGGCAAGAGTCTCAAGCAGCCTCACTATCAGACAGAAACCATTGTAATCTTGTTTATGCCAGACCGTACTCAACACTTGGCCAGTTGACCACCCTGTAGACAGGACCTGAATTTGATCTGGGTGCAAGTATCTTTGCACATTTTAAGTCCCTAATCCATTATTAATTTGTGTGAGTATGTATGTAAAACATGGGCTCTGATTATCTTCACATATGTGGAAATCTAATTTTCCCAGCACAATTTATTGAATTCTTTCATTGCTTCACTCTACCACAATATCCATGCCTTCAGTGATTGCTTCTTGAGGATAAATATTGAGGAGAAGGGGGCATATGTAAGAACTATTTGTTCTTTTATCACACCTTATGCCTTAAGATGGGAGCTCAAAGCAGGGTCAATATTTAATATGTATAACTTTGAAATACTCGATAGTGTCATCTCATTTTCATCTGCAGAATTCTCATTAGTACCTTTGGTAAGGCCAGTCTGGTGGCTATGAGTTCTTCTAGGTTCTATTTGTCAGGGTATCTTTCAATTTCACCATAATTTTTGAAAAATGATTCCACTGTGTATACTATTTTTGGTTGAGAGTTTGGTTGCTTACTTGTTTTGCTTTGTTTTTCTTTCAGCACTTTAAATGTATCATTCCATTGCCTCTGACCTCCAACATTTATGAGAAGAAATTAGCATTTCATCCTATTTGGAATAATTTTATGTGACTGTTTGCTTGTATCTTACTACTTTTAGGATTTTCTCTTTATATTTAGTTTTTGAGAGCCTAAATCTTATATGCCATGGTACATGTAAGCTTATTTGGGTTGACTCTGCTAGGGGTTCTTTCAGCTTCTTGTAGTTATAGATACATAGCTCCATTAGACTGGGGAACTTTTTTTCATTTCTTCCATTTTCTTTCTGTCCCTTTCTCTCATCATATAGAAGCTGTCAGTCACAACGTGAAGATTAACCCAAATTGACCCCCTGTGAGTTGTTTGCTTGGGGGGGATGGATTGGTTGCCGAGGGCTGAACTATAGGCAGAGGCAGGTAGAGTGCTCACTATGAGAGCAGAAGACTCCATCCCAAGGATCTTCTGGAGCAATTTATTGCAGTCTTTGAGGTGAGAGTGTCTAAATGGGGGTGGGAACTTCGTGCTCCAAATGAACCACCAGGGAAGTCTGTCTGGTTGCTATTAGAACGCTTCCTCTAACACTTTGTGAGTGTTTCCCCATGCAACACTCTTCCTAATACACAGAAGTCTCAATCAACAGCTCAGCACCAACCAGAAGAGAGAGCAGACAGTCACAAAGGAACTCCCTTGGAGGTGTTTCCTGTGAATTTCAAAAGTCTGAGCCCTGGGATGTGTTGGGAATCAGGAAGTGTTGACACTGAAAATGGACTCGATTGTAGGGGGCCTATTGAAGCAAGTCACAGTAGGCTTGCAGCCAACTGTGTCTAGGTGAAAGAGATTCCAGCATACTCCAAATGTATTCATAGCAAGGTCTGCCTTATTGATTTTAGAGTAGAATCTTGGGGGGTGGGGCATCATTTTGCGCCTGCAGAGGGTATAGTGGTTAGAAAAAAAATAGGCTTTTTGTTTCTGGGGCCACTTGCCCAATTGCAGCAGCCCTTGTGGCTAGGGGAAGGGGAAGCTACAATGGAAGGAGTTGTCTTCCTACTTTATTTCACATGTTGTTGATTTGTTTATTCTTGTCCATCTACAGTTCTCTACTGTGCATGAACACCTGCACTTCAGAGTTCTTCAAAGTCAAATGTCATTTCTTTGTTTTATTTCTTTTTGTGTTGCAGTACTGGAATGATGGTCTATCAACTTCACCATCTTGACTGAATCAGAATCACATCATTTTAAATTAGGATATGTTTGAGTCAAAAGAATTCACTTAGAACAGGGAGACCTGGGGCTCTTTGGGTAATGCTGTAGTGAGCATTGCTATTCACAAATGTGTTTGAGTTTCTACTTTTAGTTTTTTACAGGAGTGCAATTGTTAGATTCTATGGCAATTTTGTGTTTGCCTTTATTAGGAACCAATGAACCACTTTCTGTAATAGCTGTACCAAGACGCCTTTGAGTACTGTGGCTTAAGGAAAATCCTGAATCAGATAAAGGGAATTTATGGAAAACACACCACTAACACCACACTTAATGGAAAAAGACTGAACATTTTACCATTATGATCGGGAACAAGACAAAGATGGCTGCTATCACATAGCTATTCAGTATGGTACCTCAATTAGGCAAGACAAGGAAATAAAAAAGATCCAAATTGGGAAGGATGAAGTAAGTCCATTTTCACAGGTGACATGACCCTAATATTACAAAAAGCCATTGTCATTAATTTGGACTCATAGGGACTGTATAGGACAAGGATTTCCCAGTGGGTTTCCAGGGGTGTAATATTTGTGGAAACAGACTACCACTGCTTCCGTCCATAGAGTTTCTGGTCGATTTGAACTACAGACCTTTCATTTGGCAGACCAGTGTTTAACCACAGTGCCATCAGACCTTCTTGATAGTAAAGACAGAGAACCTCAAAACTGCCACTCTCACAACCCACAGCCATCGAGTGTATTCTGAAGCACAGCAACTCTATGGAACACATGGCAATTTTTCCATAAGGTTTCCAAGCCTGTAAAAATTTCCAGATGCAGACTGTTTCTCCCTAGAAGCAGCTGATGGGTTCAAACAGCTGACCAATGTCACTATGACCCCTAAAAAAAACTCCTGTTCCTAACCAATGTAGTCGGCAATCAGATAGCCCATCAAGTTCATAAACAAAAACAGCCAGGTTTCTGTACATCAGCGATGAACAATCTGAAAAGAAAGGAAGGAAAACGCCCCAATTGCAACACGATTTAAAAGACCAGATTGGGGTGGAGGTGGGGGAGGCAATAAAAGGGAGCCGATGCCAATGAGTCCAGGAAGGAAAAGGAAGTTCAGAAACTGATCATGGGAGCAACTGTACAACATTGTTGGATGTGGTTGAACTGTGGACTGATACGAAATCTGTGCTTTTGAATCCATGATAGGAATCTTCCGATAAAAAAGTAAAAGACTAGAATATCTGGGAATAAATTTCACCCTAAAAGTGAAAGATTTAAACAATGAAAAATATAAATTGTATCTGAAAGAAATTAAGGAGAACTTAGGAAGATTGAACAGTAAGATGTAAATATTATCCAAAGCAATATTTAATGCAATGCCCATCAAAATTCCAACAGCCTTCTTTATAGAAGTGAAAAACCCAATCCTCAGATTTGTAAGAAACTGCACGGGCCTCAAAGGAGCCAAAGCAATCTTGAAAGGGACAGAAGTAGAAGGATGCATATTTCCCAATTTGAAGGCATATTGCATATAGTAGAAAACCATCATAATCACCTTTTAAGAAACAATTTAGTGATCGCAACAGATCAGACACTCTATCTAGATAATATTGTAATAATGTCCTCAGTTAAGGTCAATACTTATTTGATGAATAGAGATCTATTCTAATGGAACTTCAAACAAGCATTATGCCATAACACAGAAACTTTCCAATACAGGTTTTTCTTTGTTGATGTTTTAATAATGGCATCCTGTAACAGACAGCCTGTCTGTCCCTAGAATGAGCAGAACTATAAAAATATTACAGTGTGTTTGTCATTTATTTGTTTTGCATAAAATAATAGCAGTTGAAAGTGTATAGAAAGGTTGTGTACTGCTCATTTCCCTTTCTTTGCCTTGATTTATTCTCAATTATCGTTGGAAATCATTGTTGAATTGAAAAACAAGGAAAGCTCACGTCACTATTCCAAACAATAAATAAATAGGAGGAGGAATAAGGATGCTGACTGAAGTAATCCAAATGCCTTTTGTGAACTTGGCTGATATTGTTTAACCTTGATTATTAAATCTCATTTTACAGAATTAAGACAACTCAAACTTTTAATGTGCATATGCTTATTTTTAATGATATCATTTATAACCAAAGAAAAATATCCAGAATGCTACACCCTGTCCACTTTATCTAATAAAACAATGTCTGTTGTGTTTCATGACTGTAGCTTTCCTCCTAATAGAGTATGACAAAAATATTGTGCAAATGTGCATGATTGACTCACTGAATTGGAGGCAGTCCACCTCCAGATGGCTTTACAAGTAACGGTTCCAATTAGTTTGGTAAATACAATGCTATATAATCTTCAGGTTTTTTATAGAGCTGAAGATTTAGTCTGAGAAATAATCCCATAAATCACTGCTTGAAAATGTATAGCATAGATCTTCTAAAATGATGTTTTACTAAGTATGCAGATTATGTGTTCATAAAATATGTACAGCCTCTCCTGTGCTGTCATCTTCTGGTTATGCCCAACTAATCTGTCATTTATTTGAAAATAAGGGACCGTGTCTGATGCTATTATTATAAAACATGTCCACATATGCCATGACATTCCTTTAAAAGGAAAAAGGAGTCTGGAGTCTGGAAGCTAGGTGGGTCTTTGTGTCTTTCTCAGCAAACATCTTGTGGCAAAGGCTGACTAACGAGTCTAGGTTTTTACTGATTTCTTTTGGGAAATCTCATTCTGGGAATTTTTAATCACTATGTAAGAAGTTCAGCTAACCTTAAACCATCATGTGGACAGATTATGAATGACAGAGAGAAATTTGGGGTAATAGACACATTTCAACGCCTAGGTCACAAGACATAGAGTTATGTAGTTTTTTTTTTTTTCATAGCTCCTCAGACAACCTGTCTCGAATCATGAGAGATTTGAAAAAAAACTTGCGGGGCTGAGCCCAGGTGGCGTAAGTGGTTGAGTGCGGGACTGCGACCCGCGGGCTTGGCGGTTCAAATCCAGCGGTGGCTCTCAGGAGCAGCACTGGGTAGTTCCCACGACCACCAGAGGGCAGTGATACCCTCCAAAAAAACTTGTTTGAGTGCAGTCAGCCCCCACAATAATGAGCAAAAGAAATGTCCGCCGGTGTCGGGGTTACACATCTTGCTTGGTCCACAAGATCAGCCATTCGAAACCACCAGCAGCTCTGCAGAAGGACCCGGCTTTCTATTCCCTCCCAGAAACCCACAGGAGGTCTCTTTGATTCAGCATTGGCTTGACGGCAGGGAAATTTGTGTTTGTTTTATTCTTTTCAATTGTGTTGAGGATCATTTGTTGTAGAGGCAGAGCAATATCTTATACTTCTTTGATATCCCCATAGGTGCTTGTTGAGTCATAGACATTTAATAATTTGATCATTAGTCAGCCAAGTTTCTTACCTAACTGTGCAAAACACATCATCTAAAATTCAAATAATCAGGTTTTTAAATTATTTACTATAATCTACAAAATATATTCATAATTTCCAGACATGAAAGGATTGACCCACTAGAACTACACTAAGACTGGATGAGTGTCCTGAATTCCATTCACTCTAGACCCAACACATAAAGGGCATACACATGGCACAGTAAGGAAGGCTACCTCCAGCAGACCTTCTACCTTCAAATGTTCTCTGGCTTCCGTTGCCACATAAGGAAGAACAAAACGTCGGCTTTCCTCACAAAGATGTTACAATTTCCTCTCTGGAATCTGTTCCTACTTCCTCATGATTATTCTAGTTCAACTTTCCCTTCTCTCCCTGATGCTACTCTGTGTATTAAATAATTATTGTTTTCTCTTTCTCACTTCCACCCCACCACCACACTTCATTCTCTATTTAGTAAGTAAACTGATATTTTCAAACATAAATCACACTACTCCTTTGCAAAAAAAATGTTCCCTTTGTATTTAGAACAAAAGTTACATTTTTAAATGATTGCCTGATCCTATGTACCTACACATAATCTAGCCCTCAATCATGAACTAGTCATAATGCTTTGTTTTGAGCCCTAGGTCATGACAAGCTTCTTATATCAAAGACTTCATGCATACTGTTTCCTTCACCTGGAATATTCCCCTTTTTATAGAGCAGACTCTTGTCATAGATTCCTTCTAATCTTTCAGGAGCCCTTGGGGTGTAGAGGCTTATGGCTTGTGTGTCTAGCAAGAAGATTCAACACGTGGGAAACCCAATGTGACAGTTTCACATGGTCCTACTTGGTCACTAAGGAGCCCTAGTGGCATGGTTGTTACATGTGGGGCTGCGATCCACAGGTCAGCAGTTCAAAACCACCAGTCATTCTGAGGGGAAAAAAGACAAGCCTTTCTACTATCATCAACAGCTACAAAGGCCCCAGAGCAGCTCCCCCCTGTCCAATAGGGTGGCTGTGATTCAGCATTGACTGGATGGTGGTGCACAAGAGAGGGATTTGGTCACAGTGAGCTGTAATCAACTTGATGGCAGTGAATTTTTGGAGTTTTCTCAACCTTCCATTCTCACTTGAGTTATCAATTCTCCAGAACATCCTTTGCTGATCATCACACTATCTAAAATAGAAAAAGAGCCTCCATCAACACTGTGTTCAAAGCCTTATCACCAACTCTCTATAGAGCTGAGCACCACTTGCATCCCACCGACTGGTAGCAGCATCAATAAATGACTCTTGGAAGTAGTGTGACCAGAGCGTTCTTTAGAAGGGAGAATCATGTGGCTTCCTTCACATAATTTGGGCATGTTATCTTTAGGGACCAGTCCCTGGAGAAGGCCATGCTCCTTGGTAAAGTGGAGGGTGTGTGAAATCAAAGAAAACCTACAACAAGTCGGATTGATGCGGTGGCTGCAAAAATGGATTTAAATGTAGTAACAAGTGTGAGGCTAGCACAAAAGCAGTGTATTTGCCTGGTGTACAAAATCAGTGTATTTGCCTGGTGTTCTATGAGTCTGAACCAATTCAACAGCAGCACCTAACAAAGCTTATTTGTGAACAAAATTTTAAGATATGTTCCTCTTTACTGGAATGTAAATTACCTAAGGCAGAAATAGCACCTGTTTTAATCACTTTCTGTTCTGTTCCCAGTGCATTGTCTGGTAGATATAGATAGATATGTGTTAAGGGAACAAATAAAGGAATAGTCACTGTTACATTTTTATATACTCTTATAGAAATTATTAAAATAATGACAAAAATAACATCATATATTAGAAAGAATTTCAAACCTAGTTCTTTGTATGTAGCAAACTGTGAATAATTAACTAGAAAAGATAAAAACAAAACATATGGCAGGGATGAGTAGATTGCCCACGAACACTGTAGTGTAGTGAATTATTATTAAATGACTCTTCTAGACAGGATCTTGTGACCCACAATATGATTGGATTGGACTTCACAAATAAAATGCTTGGTGCTCACCATGGAGATGGACATTTTTCCTAAAGCAATTAATTGTTGGTAGTGGTGGTGGTGGTGACAGTATGCAAAGAAAATTTATAAAATCCTTGTAGGTGATCCGTCTGTTTCACTATGAAAGTGCACCTAGAACCAGAAGAGGGACCCCACTATTACCAAGAATAGCCTGGGCTCAGGGCCTATCATTTAGTCCTAGGATACCTTCACTGAGAACCTCTAACACCTAGGAGACAGAACTGTAACACTAGAGATGGGACAAGACAGTGAGAAGCTACAATTGGCACAGCACAGTCCAATGGGCAGAGAAAGAGCAGCAGCAGAACCAGGAAACTAGCACAGTGAGCTATCTAGCTTACAAAGTGAAGAATCTACGGAGTGTGTTGACTCAGAGAGGGCGAGAACTGGAGACTTCAGAAACGGGACTTTCTGGCAGAGTAGGATGCCTGTGGGCACCGAATGGTAGGGCGAAGCAGATTTGCAAAACTTCTATAAGCAGAACAGAGGTGAGGCAAAGAGAAAGAATCCAAGCTGAGATCAGCGGCCGTGGGGCAGCAGCCCCGAAGAAGCTGTCACAATCAAGGACTTGTATCCTGAGCTGTTCCTGTTACTTCCAAGTTGATGCCTCCCAAATAAAAACCACAAAGTGAACCTAATTTGTGAGTTTCTGTGTGACCCTTAGGAGCTCTAATGGTGTTTTGCTTACACATTGGGCTGCAATCCACAAGATCAGCAGTTTGAAACCACCAGGCAGCTCTGCGGGAGAACGACAAGGCATTCTACTCCCTGCGGGAGCTGGAGCTACGGTCACAAAAAGCCACAGGAACAATTCTCCCTTGCTCTACAGGGACAGGAGGAACCAACAGAGAAGTCAATCACTCGAGAGGGACAGGCAGTTGGATTTACTGAAACGTGTGCAGCGAGACGGTGTACCTATCCCTAAAACGTTAAGCCCTTTCCTACAGCTTAGCTTCCAGGGGCACTCTTGCCCACTCTTGGTTTTCTTCATCTCTATTATAAGAAACTGACTTGCTATATATTTTTCCATTTCCAGAACATTCACATCAAGGTAATCTAAGGAAGAGAAAGAAGTAGAGTCTAAAAATAGATTTATTACCAGAAATCTGTCAAGTAGCTACATAGATTTAAGATTACAATATAGAGAACCAATTTTCATTTAGCCCTTATTCTATGATACCTACCACTTTATTTATTGTCATATTCCTTCTGGTTCCATGTAGAAGTATATTTGCAAGCATTTTCTTGCTGATTGGGGTCTATTCATCATAACTGTTATTATTGAGCCTACCATAGTGCCGTATACATGATAGCACAAAACACGCTTAAATAAAATGAAATCTTATTCAAAAATATATTACTTACTCTTCAAGCTTTCAATTTCTTATATTTTTCCTTTGAACTTAGAACACAGTTAAAGAAACCAACAGGGGACCAATATATGTGTCAGAACACATATAACGTTGATGTCCAAAAATGTAGTAATAAATTACCTTTGGATAGGTTGAGAGCCATCTCATTAGCTACAGGAACTTACTGTTGGCTCTATGAGCAAAGAGTCCCTCCTTAACCTCTAGAAGAGCTTTCAGCCCTTAATAAAGTCCATGTAAACTGAGGTAACTAGAGAAAAACTCCATGTTTTCCTGTTTCATGGACAACTTCCTCTTAGAACCGTTCTGGTGTGGGGAATAAGAAACAAAATAGTTTCCTCTTTACCCTCACTGTAAATCCCCAAATAAAAAGAGTCCAATTACAGTAAACAAAGATTTCATTATGTAAGTCTAGAATCTTCATCTGTTTTTAAGGAAAAACGTTTTTATTAAAACATCTAAGTGCTCATGAGTGCTGTGTTAAGGGTGAGAAGTTTTTAAAGCATAAAACATTTAGTTTGTGTCCAACTGTAGAAAAGAAGAGAAGGGCTTCTAAGTAATTGTACTTCATAGAAATAAATTAATCAAGGTATAAACATTAAGGTGAAGTAAATTAAAATGTGTCTTCTAATTTGGATCATATGCTCTTTTAAGGGCAAGTCATATGTTTTACACATATCTGTGCTAACCCTGTTATATGTTTTACACATATACGTTTTAATCAAAGTATAAAATATTCAGAATACATTGCCTCATGCATACTACATAATTAATTCAGTAGCTTATTTCTATCTCTCTCTCTAGGCATCCATCTCCTTTTGATGCATAAGTGGAGGTCCCTGGAGGAAGTGAGAGGATTTGAGTCAATGAACTAAGGCGGAAGGGTCCTAACTTTCTATCAAACACAATCTCCTTGCCTCCATGGATGTTTCGCAAAGAAGAAAACCATGAAGCTTATTGTGAAATGCAAGCTTTTTGAACCAGAAATTCAAATTTGGTGATGAAATAAAGCCCAAAATAAAGATGCAAATTTAAAACTGGTATGCGAGATGTAGATCACACCAAGAGGACAATTTTCATTATGTACATTGATAATTATAGTGCTAACCAGGCAAAATTTCTGAAGTTAGGGGGTAAGGGAATGCAGTATAAAATGTATAAAATAAAATTCTGACTCTTTTAAAACTTCCAGGCTAATTGAGAAATTAGAGTCCATAGATAACTCTAATATAAAATTAAGTAGCAATCTGAATCATAGAATCCTTCAGATTGTAGGGTATTAATGAAGTAGAGAAATAGAATAGATATGTGAAATGAGGAACATTTCCTAGAGGGATAGTATATGGATTGGACCTACAACTATGTGCTGATCCAAAATATCTAGAAATAAAGAAAAAGAAAGTTCATTTCTATTCCATAGCACGTTTCACTGTGCTGGGCGCATAACAAGTGCTGCATTAATTTTCTATCAAAACTATAACAAATTAGCATATTTTTAGTGCAAAAATGGTATCTTATAGTATTCGAGGCCATAAGAAAGAGCAGAGAAAAGAAGGTAGATGAGCTATTATAGTGTGGCTGTCACCTAATCTTGTGTCAATTTGAGGATTAGGAGTTTAGGGGTGGAGTCTAGCCTGTCAATCTCGAGATACCTAATGAGACCTCTGTGTGGGCATGGCTTTCTCCTTAGACTTCTGGGAAATCTGGCCATATTCCCCCCTTGGAGATGAGAGATTCACTTCTCAATCCCTTGGAGATGCTCTACTGACAAGACACAAGGCTTATTCTCTGTGAGACAGCCTGCAGAAAGCACATGGACTCATCCTGATGTAACCAAACCTCTGAAGATGGAAAAGCACAGTCACTCCTGCCAGTAGTGAGATGTTTGAGAAGCCACAGAGAGATCCTTGCCAGCACTGAGATGCTTCTACCACCACCAGATACACAAGACTGTGCACTCACTGGCCAGTAATTGACTGTCCTTGTGTCCTTGCATGTGCTTCGTGAGTCTGAAGAGGACTTATAGATTGGTAACAGGTATATGGGCTAATATTGGACTTTTGACTTTGGACTGACTGGGCTGGAGATATATATAGATATATAGATATATAGATATATATAATCAACACATACAGTATGCTGGTTCCTACGCCTAGCAGTAAGGACACATAGCCATGATATATATGGAAGAAGAGAGTAGGACGGGGGGGGGGCAGCAGGCACAAACCGAGTAGCTTTTTTTCCTGAAGAACTCCTTGAGAAACATAGACCCACCCAAGCAGTTCTAATGGCAATGTTAAATTCTCAATAAGAAAAATGATAAATTTCATTTCTTGCCCAAGAAACAGACACTGGATGAGTTCAGAGTGTCCCTTATTAATTTGTACTCAACCTAAGTGGTCCATATTTGAGAGATAGGAGACAGTAGATATCCCAGTAGGAGAGAGGAGAGAAAGAGCAGTTAGAAATCCAGCATTAATCCAATGAAATGCATGCCAAATAAATTTGAATTTCAGTGTATGTGATTTATTCCCCCGCCTTTATATACCCAAGCTAGTGACTCCTGGAGAAACATGAGTCATCGATCCCTTTCTCCCATGACTCTCACAAAAGCATGGATTATTTGGTCTGTTCAGTTAGTCATCAGTTTTGGAACCAGAAAGTTTATGTGATGAGGGAGAAAGCCTAGGGTGCAAAGTAAGAAGCTATAAGATGCCCAGCTGTTCAAGGCAGGATGCGCTTGGGGCAAATGCAAAACCAGCAAAACCTACCTAGCCAAAAGGCTGCTCTGGATGTTCCTACCCATTTTACCTGACTTTTAGTTTATATAGTGTTTCTAGTAATATGATCCTAGTACAACTCTTAGAATCACCAGAAGTACGTTCTCAATAAACAAAATCTGAATCCGCACCCCAAAAATAATGTTCAGAATCTAACCTGGGAGAAAACAGGAAGAACTGGGAGTCTTAACAAAACCTTCAGGTACAAGAAATTCAGAGAATCTCTGTATCGGGGCCTACCTTTGGCCTCAGTCCAGCTCAATTCCTGTTCTAAGACAAAACTAAGCAAGAAAACATCTACTTTGAATGTATTTGTATTTAAAATACTCTGTGATATTTCTGGTCTCTTTTTCTAAGCTTCACATAAATTTATTAAAAGTGATTTATTATTTTGCTTTATTATTTTGCCATTTAAGCAGAACAGTTCCATTGACAGGGTCATAATGATCAAAGTATAGTACCTAGAACCAGAAAGTATAGTTTCTGTCTTTATATTTGAATGACAGTTTGGACAAAAACAGAATTTACCATTAAATATGATTCACATACATACTTAAATTATGGTTTATGCCTTCTTGAAGGAAAATTTTTCACTTACTAAACAACTGTGAATAGCATAGCAAATGTCCACAACTTTCAGGAATTACTAGATACTAAGTTTACTTAGCAGTGGTCCTTGGAGACCTATCAGTTAGAGTGGGTGCTTGAAGGCTTTGAATGATAAGTGAAGTATAAACCTGAGCTTGTGTCTTGGTTCATTTAGGGAAATCATAATATTCTCTTGAGTTTATTTTACAAGTTCTAAAGTTTAATTGATATCCATAATAAGTGACCAATTTTCCAGTTGTACTCTATAAGAAGTGCAAAAGAATTATTTTAATAGAAGTGAAAAATTATATGATGCCCTTTTCTTTTATTTGATGGTCAAATGAAGAAAGCTTTGGTGATAGTATCACAATTGTCACCAAGAAATCCAAAGAGTGAAAGAACATAGGTTCTCTCTATCCAGAAGAGATGGTGTGTGTGTGTGTGTGTGTGTGAAACAAAATATGGAAAATATACCCCACCAAAAGCTTTAATTTCCCACTTTCATTATTTTATGTATTTCCTTTTAGTCTATTACTTTACCCTGGCAGTTATAGTTAATATAGGGTATAGTACTTTTTCAATACTCAAAGCTCATTAAAAACTAAGACAAAAATGTTCTTACCAATGTGAACAGACTTTGGTGGTGACAAACGAGAGAAAGGCAAGAGTGGAGAAATGAAGCAATAAGCTAGAGTGCTAACAGATACTAACTTTGATGAAAGAGAAAATAGTAATCCACAAGACAGGAAAGATAAGTTGCAGGACTGGGTAATATAAGATATTAGGAGGGGTGCTAATTCGTTTCAGGTGAATGCAAAATTGAAGATCTAAAATGTTAAAAAAAACACCTAACACAATTTTTAAAAATGCTTAAAAACTACCCAGTGCTCATTGATCAGACACAATACTAGCCAATATGTTAAATTCTGTTGTAGAAGCAAATAATCTCCACTTTCCAGCACTTTACTTTCTAACAATGGAGCTAGACATGAAGACAGATAATCATAATAATAGACTTGTTAGCAGAAGCCCAAAGGAAATCTTCGATGTAATGCATTCACACTGAATTGGAGAACTCAAGGTGGACTAGCGGAAGGAAAAACAGTCCAGGAAGAAGGAACAGAGTGTGCAGATTCTCAAGTGCATATGCCAGCCTTCCAGGAACTACAGGAAGTTTGGCAATGCTGGAATATAAAATGCAAGAGGGGGCAGTGGCTCGAGAAGACGGATAGGCAAGGAATGGATTTGAGACGTTCTATGCCATATTAGTCAGATTTCAGGCAGATAACAGATGGCACACTCTGATCAGGTAATTCTAGGACATTTCAATGAAGGGATTACTTCCACAGACATTTTTTAGAATGTAAGAAAGGCAACAATAGGTAGGTACAAAATGACTGCAACAGTTTTGTGCAATTTTTCAGCAGAAATGTATGTATGTACATTGTTTTAAATAATCCTGTACTTATTTATAGCAACAGAAAACTTTCTTGGTACTAATGAAGATACAAGGCAAAAAAAGCTACATTAATTTTCTTTTTGAACCATCAAATCACTCTGATCGCAGCTATCATTAACATCCAATTGCAGTGATGCTCTCAATCACGGGGTTCTGTCGACAAGTGCGAGCTATTGTTTTTGTCACTGACTGTGTTTGCATAGTCACTGATTTTGTCAAAATTTTCTGGTATTTTAGCCACAGTATTGTGGCAATTAGTATTTGTGACTGTATATTAACTTTCCTGAGAATGAAACAGCAATTAAAGGATACATAATAAAATGTTTAAAAGCTCTGCTTAGTGATTAATAATGTAAGTAATAATGTTGTAATTCCACATAAAACTACTTTATCAAACGTTTGCTAATACTCATATAATCTAGGAAAGAATACATTTAGTCAACCTGCAATGTATTTATTACACTTGATTCTTTGATCGATTTTGATAATCAAGAGAAATAAGGATTCTGTATTATATGGTATGAGAGGAATCTAAACAATGAGTGACACCATGAGTTACCACACTGGATGACACCGATCTTATTGACTCCACTACAGTAGGGACCATCCCAAGCTTTTGTAGGAGCAATGTACAGAGAAAGTATAGCATACACTGCAGCATTCAGTAAAGAGATGTGGCCAATCCTCTTCATCCTGACAGGCAAAATGTCCCTGGGGAAGGAATACCCTAACTTCACTCCCAGCATCCTTTTGAATCTCTTGCTGAGGTCTACCATGAGCAAAGCCTTCTGGAAACCAGAGGGTAGCATAGTAAGTCCATGCCTGTAGTCTTCATTGTATCAGCTTTCCCAGGGTACAGAGTTGGAGAGGAAATTTGAGACCAAATCTACAGGAGCAAATGAAAAAAATCTCAGTACATATGCCATGGTATGAATTGTAAGCTTTATTTTGTAGATAGTTGGCAGTAAAAATGAAGGTTTGGGGAAAGATGTAGCAGTGAGGTCTTATTTCTGTTTTAGATGGATCACAGGTAAGACATGGGGGGACAAAAAGCAGCTCAACAAGACAAACAAAGAAAGTATTTTTTTTTTAATTTCCAGAACCTAAAACAGATAGGTGGGTGTCTTAGTTATCTAGCACTACTACAACAAAATACACAAATGGATGGCTTGAACAAACAGAAATTCACATTCCCCCATTGGAGGTGACTCCTTCTCCACCATGGCGTCGATTCCAATTTATAATGGCCCTAGAGGACGGGACAGAAATGCCCCTGTGACTTCCACGACTCTTTTGAGGAGTAGACAGCTCCTTCTTTCTCCCATGGGCAGCTTGAGGTTTCATACGGCTGACCTTGCACTTAGCAGCCCACTGCATAGCCACTATGTCACTAGGGCTAAAAATATGGATCCTAGGTCCCGCCTGTAGGGCAAGGCTTGCTATCTCTGTTGGCTCTAGAGGAACCTCCTTGTCTCTTTGTGATTCCACTCCTTGGTATCTCTCTTCCTTTACAAATTATCTCTGCATCTAGGTTTAATTGAACCTCTTTACATCTCAAAAGATACTGAATTACAATATGCCTGATATCTGGCTTATGTTATTAACAGAAAAAGAAACACCCATTCTCAATTGAGATTATAACCACATGCATAGAGGTATATGTATAACATCTTTCTGGGGGGAGACATAATTCAATCCAAAGCATCCTATTCTTTGGCTAAATAAACAGTAAGCCTTTACCACATACAAAACACATTCACTCTACCACCCCATGGCCAAAGTCTTAAATCAACTCCAATTACAAAATCACATCTTCTGAGTAGCCTAAATCAAATATGGATGAGACATTAAGTACATTCCACCAGAAGTCAAAAATTTTCTTCATCTGAGAACCTCTGAAATATAGAATACACGCTATCTACTTCTGAAATGCAGTGGTGGAAAAAGTACAAAATATACATTTTCATTATAGATAGAAGGAGGTAGAGGAAAAGAAAGGATAATTGACATCAAGGAAGCCAAAACCCAGAGCAGTTTACATTAACTCCATAGGCTTGAGTAGCTTTGATCTTTGAGACCATCTGTTTGTAGATTCTGTGTTGGATGTACTTTCTGGATTATGTTTATAGGTCCCTCAGACCTGGACTTCAATTCCGCCTTTCAGGTCCCTTAGGGTAGCAAACCTGCTCCCTTGAGCTTAGGTGGTCCCAATATCCCAATATCTGAGTGGTGGTGTCATCACCTCTACCTTGCCATACCCTGTTCTTCTGCCCCTTAGACAGGAGAACTTCACTCCTTCAGTTTCAGGCAATGGTACACGCCCCTGGCACACCTTAGTGAAAGTCCTACATTCCTGAATGAAGTTGATGAGAACCTGAATCTTTTAAATCAACGAGACCATGACCCCATCCTTTGAAACCAGGAAGACATTGTTGTTGATCTCTGAGCTGTTTGAAGGATAGTTCTGGTCCTTACTTGGAGGACAACAGATGCTTAGCTACTTTGGCCTGTTCTTGCCTATATAATGCAAGAGTTCTTTCTCTGTCCCCTTTTGTCTAAGCTGATGGGCTTTCTGCTATGGTACTTCTGACTTAGAGCTCGATCACAGGTCTGTTCTCTTTAACAAGAGATTGTGGACCCATGTCCTTTATGAACCTTCTTAGTTTGCACATCTGAGTTTTCTCAATCTCTAAGTTTTGTTTTCATATTGTACAGTGTGTTTTTAATTCTATCTTGCATTTCATTGTGTTGCAAGAAGAAACCATGCAACCTCTTTAAGATATCACTTAAAATTACCCTCAGATAAGTGTACAAGTTTATTACTTACAAGTTCTACCTTCCACCAAACCTGTGAACATAATTTAGATGTTCTTTGATACTTCATAAAATATACCAACCTTTCACCATAGTTTAATGACCTGATCATTTTCTTATAATGTCTCATTAAAAGCACATTTAAGTTCCAGATTTCTAACAACATTCTTTTGTTGCTACTATATGTATTCTCTAAAACAATAGAGATGTGCTTTATTTTCACTTCCTTTGGGGGATCATCAGATTTGCTTTTGAAGTTCCTAATTCTAACAAGTCTCTTCAAGATATCCTAGACTTTTACTCTCACCAAAACCAAACCAAACATACTGCCATCAAGTTAGTTCTGACTTTATACATCAGTAGAAATACTTCTGAGGTTTTTAAGGCTGTAAATACTTATAGGAACATAAAGTGTCATCTTTCTCTGGTGTAGTGATTAGTGGGTTTGAACTGCTGCTGCTGATGAACTACTCCACCAGGGTTCCTTAAACTTTTACTATTAAGCTACTCAAAAATCTCCCAGTCCTTGCCCATTGCTCAATTCTATACCATTTCAACATAGGGTTGCAAAGAGTCAAAAAAGATTTCATGGCACTGAGTTTGTTTTTGTGTTTATTTTACATTTGGGCTATTTGTTATAGAAGTACCCCACTCCTTCAGTACCAAATTCTCTTCTCCAAAGGACTTCTATATCCCAAAAGCAATTGACTAAAAATATACCCTCCACTAATCTTAAACCATTACCATAACAAAGACAACGAATTATAACCATAGGCATACGAAATTAGTGTATACAACACATAATTGGGGGGACATAGTTCAATCCACAGCAACACTGAATGAATGATTGGTAAACAAATAGCTAAATAACATTATTGATAGAAAATGTTTGTCCTATGAAATCAATAATAGGTGTCTTCAAAGCCATACCTAGTGCTTCTCATGCATCATCAAGCAGCAGAATATAGAAAATATGGTTAGTTTGACTATGGTCGAAAATAAAGAAATTAGAGGCCCCTTGCTGTATCACTTTTGGAAGGATATCTTCAAATGGAGATTCTAAAACTGTAAGTATTCTAACTTTTATAATCAACAAGCAACCAGGCACATTGGCTATATAAGAGTCACTCCAATCAAAAAGGGGCATCTATGGTCAGGGACTAAATTGTAGATGACCTTGTGTGGAAACAAATAGTGAGTTGAACATAGAAGTGTTTGAGAGGTAGCACATTAAGAAATATTTGTTAGAAAGCAGCTTGTTCATTATTTATTCTATAAACATTTATTTAGTTCCTACTATATGCTTGAGACCTGGAGGTGCTATTGAGTAAATGTTGGACTGCAAGTCACAAGGCCAGCAGTTCAAACCCACCAGCTACACTTGAAGAAAAAGATGAGGTTGTTTGCAACCATAAAGATTTATAGCCTCAGAAACTATAATGTCACTGAGTCAGAATCGACTCCATGGTTTGAGTTTCGGGGAAGTGAATGTGCTCTGCTACTAACAGAAAAGTAGTAGGTGCAAGTCCATCAAGAGGCCCCTTGGAAGAAAGTCTGGCAATTGATTTGTGAAGATGTATCAGACAGCAAAAAAATACTGCATAGAGCACAATTCATCTCTGGCACATATCAGTGACCGCAAATTGCAATGAGTTCACCTGAAACTAGTTTGCTGCTTGCTGCTATGTATGAAGCACTCTGCTGTGTGGTTTTTGAAAGCACGGAGAACTAGACAAACAGGAACTTTGCCCTCATGCAGCTTAAAGACTAGTAGGAAAGATGAGTAACAAATAAACAAATGTGTAGTGCAGTACCAGATAACTTTTGGTTTGTTTAGTTTATTTCTGGTGTAGTTCCACCACATTGAATCTTGGGCTTCCACTCTCTTCCATTACCTTTGCACACCACTTCTCACAATGTAGGCTCTGATAGCAATCCCTCTTTAGATTTGGGGTTATGTGGATGATAATGCTTCAGTGACTGGTGATGGTGTGGACTCAGGTGAAATTTTACTTAGATGGTTGCTTATTTGGAGACCTGCCTTTAAAACCCCAGGTTCTATTTTAACTCACACCCAGGCACCATTGAAATGATTTGCCACATTGTGCTATAGCACTCTTACCTTCCATGTTCCATTCTGGAGGGCAAGTATAGAGCAGGGCAATGATGTAAGAACTGATTGTTCCTACATTGGTGTTGGGATTTAGTGGGAGCCCCAAACCCGTTTCTGGATCTATGTTGTTTGTTTCCTTTAATTTGTAATTACTTAGGAGTTAATACATAAGTCTATCATGCCATAGTTCCATCACATTAAACAGAATTGTATGATTGCTTCCATTTTCAGTCTTCAAACATGTGTTCTCATTAGATAATTTTAAATGCTGCAAGAAAACAGATTTTTCTGATACAGAATAACAGGAAAGATCTATATTAGATTGAATGATCAGCATTTTGTCCATAGCTAGCTATCAGACAAGGAGTTTTGTCAGTGTAGCAGTAAAGCTAACCAAAGGGGTCAGCTGTTCAAACCCAGGTACTTTGTGGAAGAGCTATATGGCAGTGTGCTTCCATAAAGATTGGCAGCCTCGGATACTCTCTATGGCCAGCTCTACTCTGCCCTATGGAGTCATGAACCCACTCAGGGGAAATGGCAACTATCAATCATGCATGTAGGTTCCCAAATCCTTTAAGGTCAGTGCATACAATGCAAGTATCTTATGCATAATTAGCACACTAAGAGGACAGTGATATCTCGAGAATATAGTACATATTCAGGATTCCATTAAAAAGTCATTTGCTTTCTAAGATTAGTGTATTGAGAAACTACTATAATTGATCCTGGGATCAGCCAGCACCCCAAAAGGGATGGACCGCTTATTAAAATACCTAAGGCCTCTGACCTCTAGTTACACCCATACAGATCAAGCATTATTCTCAACTTTGGATTCATGGGCACATTGAAAACTTATCTTCCGAACACTGGTATAGGAGCAAGACATTTATCAATATGAATGTGGGTTTATACTGACATTACTGATGGTTTTGTTTTGTTTTGTTTTAAGCACCTACACCAATAGTTTCACCAGCTTTCCAAACATTTTAGAAAATAAGGCATCTTAGATTTGGGAGACATTTCACTATCAACTTCTTATTGAAAAAAATGTATTTCAAAACCCTTCTCTGGGGCCCCAAGTTAAACAAATTGATGCAAACATATTAAGATGGAATGATTCCCTGATGCCAAGTAGTCATTGAACAGACTATTCTGGAAAATACAATGTATTTACACAAATCATTTTCCTTTGTTTTACTCTAATCTTGCCAGCTTGTTGCTAACAACTATTGGTAATTGGTCAATAAGAACTTGGGAAGACATATTTTAATTGAATTTTCAGTGAACTGGGATGCAAGCAGGGACATTTGAATCCTGTGAAACCGTCTAAGCAGAGAGGTCTAACTGCACCCTCCCACTCCCAACAGTTACCTCCAAACTGATGCAATATTAAAAGTCAAGTGAAGCATCAGTCATTCACATGGCTAGATCAGCTTTGGCCATATCGCTTTTAAAACTCAGCATCTCCACCCATCAAATCAACAATTAACCCTTGGCTCTACGTTTCTCATCGAACCAATGCAAAAACACACACATACATTTTGATCACTGCGATTGTACTTGGGAACAGTTCCCCACCATTGTGGGTGTAACTAGAGGCCAGAGGCACTCAGCGTATTGATCCTGTTGCAATGCTGGCTGATCCAAGAGTCAACTGGCTCCAACACGACATCAGTTCTAGAAATCACCAGGCTTTCTCCAGCAGTCTGAATAAGTGCTATATCCTGGAGCTACATTGAGGTACCAAGGCTGATCTATTAGCACTACATCAGACCAGTATATTATTTCCATTTCCTCAATTGGGCCTTCACTACTCTGAAAATTATTTGTTTGCAGGACTAACATCTGGAATGAGCATTAAACTTACTAAAAGGAATTTGGTTTGCACAGCGTATGGAATTAAGCCGTTAAAGGGAATTCAGTTTGTTACATGACAGATTGGATTTTATTTTTCGACCATAGAAAAAGTCATCAAACGGTGAGAAAAAACTGCAGTGTTCCGCTAGTGCTGAAGTCATCAATATCATTCTGGCTCCCTCCCAGCACCCTAGGTTCAGCTGAGTCTCCCTCTCCCTTGCCCTGTTTGCCCACTCCCCAAGCCTCTTGATGCCCTAATATGTGTCAACAAAATACATCCTGGACTGGCACAAGAGTAAAATGGAAGAGAGTAGGGATGTCTTGTTTTATTGTGCTTTGAGATATGAAAAAATAAACAACTCCAAATGAACTCTGGGACTTTGTGACCTGAAAATCTCTGTGTTACTATTCAAACACTTTTCCAAACACTGTAAACTATGTCTTCATCCTCTTGGCAAACAGAACCCCCACACCAAAGCTCAAAGAAACATTCATGAAAAAGTGCATTTTCCAGTAAAATGTAACTCAACTTGATCCAGTCTTCAGCGAACTCATTATCATAAGTTGCTCTTACTAACAATGACATAGACACATACAGGGGCAGCACCATGATAAACACATAAAAGAGAAATGCTTTTTCTTTATTTCTAGCTGCTGTGGAGTGGATTCCAACTCATGGCATCCCCGTGTGTGCAAAGTAATTTGTCCCCTGTTGGGTTTTTCAGGCTGTGACCTTTTGGAAGTGAATACACAGA